>QYTT01082782.1:0-12656 GCA_006980735.1 Dasypogon diadema
TTAGAATTCAATAGTTGGTATATGAAAGCTATGTCAGCAAATCTACGACGCTCCAAGGAAACCAAATTGATAAGTTTGAGCCACACGTGATAAAATGTAAGGATCATAGGGTTATTTCAAGGCAGGTGGGTAGAAAGGATTCTCGATTTGAGATTGTGTCACAAGTAATGGTTTGACAAACATTTTGTACAATGTCAAAGTAAATTGAAGTCTGGAGAACTTCCTAGATCTGTGCTCATCAGGTTCCCTGCAACCTTTCCTACAAAAGCTTAGTAGCTTAAAAGTAGTAAATAAAATCGTTCTCTAAACTATAATAACAAAAATTAAAAAGTAAAGCAGAAATATGAAAAAAGAAAAATTCAATAATTTTTTCACGTCATGCTTGACGGAGGGCTATACTAGTTTATTTATAATTATATATGTATTTTTTAGAGCTTTTTCTCACCATTTCCTGTGCTAAAGAATGTGTCCACAGGTTGCGGATTGTAGGAAGACCTGTAGATTTAAAGTTACGAATATGTAAGAATAAGTAGCCGCGGACAGTTGATTGCACCGTCGTTACTTTCTTTCTTCCCCACATCTAGGGTATAACATAATTGGTGGAAACCAATTCTTGTTAAAACTATAAATGCCACTGGGTACTAAACTTAATTTTAAAGGATTGACAAAGGATGCCGCAAATTACGAGAAATCATCGGTCCATTTTGAAGCCAACTTCATATTAAGGCCCTATAAATAGGCATTAAGAATCAGTATATTCGGTGGATAGCATCCATCTTTCTCACTCTATGCAGCAGGCAATAAGCACATCACAGTCTAATGATCCTGGGCGAGGCATCGCTGGGAATATTGAACACATTTTTGTCCTCTTTTTTAAGAAAGGAAAAAAATTGAAATTTCGTGGTTGCAACGCCATCTATCGAATAAAAAAAAAATGTTTCAAATTAAACCTGCATATTTTGTGGCATAGAATCCGAATCTGTAATAAAAGTAGGTGTTCCTATTTAAAATTTTATTGTCACCTCTACCCCGATCCATGGGGGCAGGGGTCACATTTTTTGACAGATCAGATGTCCCCTTCCAAACCATCTAACTTTTATTCGGGACGTTTTTTGATGTGATGCATATTTCTTAAGTTCTCCGTGGTGACGGATTAAAATGGGACACCCTGTATATATAGATACTCTAGGAAAAACTTCAGACTGTTCACTTTATACGGCATCTGCCTTTATTAAAACCAGGAAATGAATCCATAAAAAATTCTTTCCCAAGCAATAAATCCCCCCTAAAATATTACTACATTCGAAATATAAACTGAAAAAGAGGTTTCCACAAGTATACTGTAATAGGGTAGTTAAAAACTGAAGCTGAATATTACAGAAAAAACTGAAAAGTGCACCCGACTCCCTTTCCCAGTAAGGTTTTAATAAAATCGGTTCATTTGGAAAAACGCTCAATTCAGTGGTCAGTGTTTTTCTCTGTCAAGTGGTCAATTCAAACAGTTTTTATATTGCTGAGGAAAACATTTTCCATCCAATCCACAACAAAAGGATTATATTTCTGTGCTTTAGCATTTCATCCATTCAAGGGAAAATAAATTGTTTTCATGGAGAACCCCTTGAATTATAGAAAAAACTGGAGCACTGCAGCAGTAGCAGCAGCAGCAGCAACAGCAACGTAACCCTATTATTCTGGGGCTAGGCATACTCCGGCGGGATTATGTTAAGCGGGGCATTTTCATGACAGGAGGGTTGTCCAGTGGGCGGCTACAAAAAGGAAGCAAATTAAGCTTCAAGTAATTACGTTATTCATTAAGCTTTTTGCGCTTCTTTTACTTTTGAATCCGAAGGGAAGAAGACTGAACTGCTTTGAGGTTATACAAAGTGACCACTTACATTCAAGCCTGCGTTCCTAATGGCCGCCCCACTCTCCCGCTATTGGTTGAATTAATTAAGAGAACTTACTGACTGTAAATAAAGTACAAGAATTAAAAGTTGCTGAACTTCTGCGGCAATTGAAATACTTAACTTCATTCTCTACACCGCTTCCCGTCTTATTGATTTTCTTCGGTGGCTCTACGAATTCTTGTTCCTTTCACTACTGCCATTTGCTCCATAAATAGATATCTGCCTGAGGAGAATTTGTTCTTAACGATGCTCAAGGTATTTCCAATATAAAATTTCTTCTTCTGAACCACATTTCAATAACTGTAAATAGAAAGTCCCTTTCTGCGTGAATATTCTGTGACCCTAATGCTTTCTTCTACACTGAAAAGAGTTGAGGAGGTTCTTCTTCAGAAAGTTCAACTTTTGAAGAAAGAACGATATACGCGCAGGAGTATTCCACAGGTATGTTTCAAATATTTTTGTGGGGAGGCTCTTATCAAGAATGTTTTTGAATAGGAAGGAAACGATTTACTTTTCAATTCACAGGATCTGTTGACTATTTCCAGTCGTCAGTACTGAGGAATGATGGTAAAAGATGCAGATATACGTATGTAAGACGGTAACGACAATTTGTGTATGATGGGGTGGGCTTTCAAGTATTATGTGACTTTCAAGGAATGCAGCCTACTTCTGTTTTATATATATATATGTTGGAAATGAAAGTAATGATTGTGAATAATTGTGAGGCAATACGACTTGGTAATACCTTCTTTTTGTATCACTTTAATTTCCTTTACGCTTCGCGGATGGAGTAGAAAATGAATCAACAGTTTATCGTAAAAGACGATACTTTTTAAGGTTGTATTGACTTAGTCCGTTCAAAGACCGTATGAACACCCTAGTAGAAAATGTGTTCATTACTTCATTAATGAAGTAATGAGCATATGCACACTACCATCAAACAAGTAATAATGGAAAGACTTGTCAACTCCTTACGCAGGTAGTGAACGTTTTTTCTTGACTTTCTGCCCAGCAACGCCTCGCCCAAGATGTGCTTATTGCTTGCTGCACAGAGTGAGAAAGATAGATAGAGGTATTGCTGGGCAGAAAGAAGAGAAAAAGAGTTCACTGCCTGTGTTAGGAGCTGACTAATCTTTCTGTTATAATTTGATCGATGACGCTACTATACATTCCCATTACCAATGAATTTTAACGTAGAAATGCAATGGAAATTGTAAAAAGTGATGAGCATGAATTGCATCCATTTCTTACGGAGATCTTTGTAATTTTCACATCATGGAGAACACAACATCATCTAAAACTAACGGTTTCTAAAAAAGGATATTGTATAAAGCAACGAAAGGCCTTTCTACACAATGAAATAGAATGCCGCCGCATAGAATAAAGCGACAGTGTCTCCTCGCAAAATTAACATCATTCTGGAATTCACGAATTCACCGATGTAATATCTGTTTCAGAAAAAATCTGGCCACTTCTTTATTACTAGCATTCGAAGAAGGTTTGTTAAATCTTGTTGGTTTTTGCTCAATTTTGTCTACAATATTTATCCTTTATGTCTAATAAATTTGATCTTATATGCTGCGCGATGGAATTGGTAAAAGAAATTCACCGGAACCGAAAAATTTCCAAATATCTGGAAAATCCGGGTATATTGCAGTGTTCTCAAAAGCTCTTAATATACCGAAGTTAACACTATAAAATGTGCTGGCGAAATTTAAGGAGAGGTCAACTGTCCAAAGGAAAAATTGACAAGGGCGGAAAAATGATCTAACGACGAAATCGTTGAGCAGAAGGTTAAGGTGGCATTTCAAAGGAATCCTAATACATACCCAAGTCTTATTTTACACTAGTTTGATTTAACACGAATATAAAAAGCAATAATTTTTACACGATTTAAATTTGTAGGGAATTATGTAGTATTGTTTAAGTAGATAATTTTATTCAGCTCAGAAAAAAATATTAATGGTGTACTTAAAAAAAAATGCAAAAGAAAACACTTGGGATAATTAACATAAGTATAAGAGGGATGTATTGTACCATTAGCCTACAAAGATTTATCAGTGAGCTTCATTCTAGTCGTGAATTCCAAACCACTAAAGAAGTGAAAATAAAATTGGTGCCCATATGAAATTAACACTTTTGTTGAAAATTTAATAACTGATAAATTATAATTTTCAAATTTTGGATTGTTTTGCAATTGCAGCTAAGAACTATTAAGAAAAATGAAGCTACTATAAGGAAGTCTGTATGTTCTGGAAAAAATTAAATGCTAAGTCACACAAGAAATGTTGTAGAAGAGCAAATGGAAAAGGTTTAGTAGCGTTGATAGAAGATAGCAGATTAAACAAATGGAGCTAGGCACAATTATCTCAGTCGAACAGAATGTATGAATTTTGTGCAAGTACAGGGTGGATGAGAGAGTTTGTGAAAAGACATGCTTTTTTTAAGGCTGTGATTCACACAACGTAGCTTAGGCGGAAGAAAATTGGGGATAGGACGATTGGAAAATTTTAACCTGACAAATGTTGCAAGTGAGCCACAATTTTTTGCATGCATTTATTACTTTGCAACATCCCACTGGTACCCAGATAAATCACCGTGTTCTGTGCGGGATTCGAACCCACGCCTACAATGGAGAAAATCTATATACGTGCGCCTTAGCCCGCTCGACCACCGACGTGGATAATGGTGCTCTATATAATTTAAAAATTAAACATGAAACTACGTCTACCGATGAGTCGGCTGCTAAAGAATATCCTCAAAAACTAGAGTTTCTTCCCTGTTGGCGTGGGTGCGAATCCCGCACAGGACACGGAAATTTTTCTGGGTACCACGGTTGAGGCAATCCTACTGACAAGAATTGTACTTGTGAAGCCACTGGGATGTTGCACAGTAAAAATTGCATGCCAAATATTGTGGCTCACTTGCAACATTTGTCAGGTTAAAATTTCCCAATCTTCCCTTCCCTAAATTTCCTTCCGCTTAAGCTGTGCTGTGAGCATCATAGGGTTGTTCCCTAAGCTTAGGCAACACCATAAAAAAGAACTGAAGGTGGAGGCTACACTCCTGATAAAATTTGGAATATGGATGAAACTGATCTGTTTTGAAAAAAAAAATACCAAATCGAACTTACGGAGCGAAAGCGCAGAAAACAGCTGGTGGTTTTAAGGCAACAAAGGATCGTATAACACTTCTAAGTTGTTCGAACGCTTCAGGAGATTGTATGTTGAAATCAGTGCTTGTAAATCGATTCCTAAGACCACGATCGATGAAAGGCGTTAATTTCAATAAATTGCCAGTTCACTGGATGGCAAACAAAAAAACCTTAGTGACATGACATGTTTCATCCCTGAAGTTAGAGACTATATGACAGACAAAGGTCTCGAATTTAAAGTTATTTTGACTTTGGACAATGCATCCGGCCATCCCTCTTGGAACACCCAAAAGTACAGTTTTATTTTCTACTAGCTAATGCTACATCCTTGATACAAACACTAGATCAAGGTATAATTTCGACACTATATAAAGCGGACAATCCAATACGTTTTGAGCAAAATGAATGATGATAAAAAATTAACAGTGGCTGTGTGGAAGAAATTTTCAATTATGGATTGTATCAATCAAAACATAATAAATAATAACATAAATAGCTTCGTACAAAAACTATGACTGCTGAAGTTTCTTTTAAGGTCTAAGGGAATAGCATTCCAGAGTGTCATGGAATGGAATGGAATGGAATCAACAAAAAATTGACACTCAGTTACTCGATTGTTGAAAATTGGCACATTTAAACTAAAAGTTCTGCACGAACGTACAAAATTCAACATTTCAAATAAGTAGCTGGGCATTTGATATAAAATCAAATTACGCATAAAGGAAACTACACGAAAATTCAAATATTTTTGAAGTGTACAACCCAAGACAGAAGGGAGATATGGAGAAACATGGCCAAATCGCCTCAACGAAAAACAATAATGAATAGCTGAATTAAAAGCTACATCCTGATATTAATGAATTGCTAGTTAATAAACCCCTTAGCGATGATGTAATAATAGAGGCTGTCCTTGAAACTACTGGTCCTAAAGAACATAGTGACAATGACGAGAAGGAATCTATTCTCAATGCAGATATAATTAAAAAAGTTTTCAAATTGACCAGTAAATTGGGTAGCCATTTCGTCAAACATGATCCAAATGAAGAGCTGGGAAATTCCTAAGTGAGCTGAATTTGTTATTGGCTTCTTATAGAGCAGTTTAGAAACGTCTATCCAAAACATGGACGGAACGATTAACAACAACAAAAAATTCACCAATGAAGCAATAAGACGATAACCAAGGAGGCATTTTCTCTGAATCCAGTGATATTGCAGTTTTACACAAACGCAAACGTATAAAGTTATTGTGACAAAGTGGCAACTAATAAAATATTGTTACACATAACAATACTTTTTGAGTTTATGAATTAATTGCATCTCTTTTCCTTTTCAAATTATAATTTACTATATGTATAACACATTTTTACACGCATAATGAATTACTTATGAAGTAAAAGGTGCAGGCCCCTAAAAACGATAACATGCTAACATGAATTTTCATATGGTTTATTGTTTTATTGTGCTGATTTATTAGATTTGGAACCAATCTATATTTTTCCATAGGTATAGTATATTTTTTACATGGTTTTTTACACGGAACGTATCTATTGTGTAAAAATAGACTCATTCAGAGATGTGGCTGATAAAATGGGTACTTCCAAATCAACGATCCACAGGAACAAAATGAATGAAAATTTAAGATCAAAATTTCGAAATGAGAAAAGTACAAAGTGCTTATGCAGTGAAGTACAAATGGTCGAATATTAGATAAATTAGGACTGAACACCAGTCTCACGCGCTGGCTTTTTTCGTGCCAAAGTTTAGGATCGTTAAAAATAAATACTTTAAAACTGCCACCACTTGAAATTTATATTTCTCGGTCCTAATAAATGTTTCAGAAAATTAATTTTGATCAACTTCGTTTGGTTGAATTGAAGATGTTTACGCAAAAAGATAGTTGCGAAATAGGCAGCTAGCACCGGATTATTTTGTGGAATGAAGGTAATCGTAGTATGATGGTTTGAGAACTTACTGCATAAGCATTCCCTAGAGAAAATTATTGTGTGTAATATCGTAATAAATTATAATAAAATGACTACCCTGACTAGATCCAGTGTGTAATGCATAAGTACTGGGTACTAGAAAATTGCACTATTTATCCTAATTATTGTATTGCATTTGTTACACTGTTTTTTCACTGGTCCCACGAAATTATTGCTTCAAAAGATATTGATTAGTGTTCAATCACTTTTTTTAAGTGAAGGTATATAATTTAATATCATTTCTGTTTGGGTTTAATTTTAATGTTTACTTTTCTTCACACTACCAAAGATTTATTTCTAATTGTCTGCGTTTTGTTAACCCCTCTGAATTATTTAAAAATATCTACGCGATGTGCAATATTGTTTTACAAGTAGTTTTCATTTTTACTTTTTTGATATATTCTAACGTGTTAAATTCAAAGAAAATATAAAAGAGAAGAATTATGGAAGAAAGTAAACAATAAACAATGTCCATTTCAACTGTCGTTTTGCCCAAACGAGGCTCTATCCCTTACATGATCCGCTTATCCCAAAAAAAATTGTCTTACAAAAAGATTTATTTTAAAATGTTTTCCATTTTTGTAAAATGCAGCTTTTTCACTATGGGTACAGGTCCAAACAATCCCATATATTTGAGATGGCGAATTTTATACTGGAATTATCCTATATTTAACTTTTAACAAACATAAAGGGGATCTACACTTTGTTACGATAAAATTAGATGTTTGTACTTTTAACCATTCTCTGTTAAAAAGTGATTCCTTCCATTGAATCCAAAAGAAAACAGAATATAATTTTTTGATATATTTATTCATTTTAACCACTCTATTTCTCATTAGATTTTGCGGATATTCTATTCCTCACAGTCCTCAAAACAGGAGAATTAATCAAACACACATAGTTGCGGTAAGCCCAAACTTCAGCACTACTATTTTGTTCGTTTTTGTCCACACATTTAAGAATCTCCGATCGAGCATCTTCGTGTTGCTCACTGAAGGAATCCACCAACTTTTCAACGTTGAATCCTGTTGTATCATCCCAGAATCCCAATTTCGTACAAGCACACCTTACATACTTGTGAACAATTTCGGTATTCGGATATTCGAACTTTTTAATTTTTTCGGTATATTCTTCTGGGACCCCCAGTTCTGTGAAACACTCATTTCGAGCAGCAAGCATCTCCTCCTTGCTGGGGATGTGATGATGTGTAAATACCTAGTAATAAATTAATCAAAAGTGAAAACAAAATCAGTGTCAGTCAGATTTGAATATTAATCAAAAATAAAATCAAAATCAAAAGTGAAAACAAAATCAGTGTCAGTCAGATTTGAATATTTTTTTACCATAGAAATAAAAATGCTGAGCACTACAAGAAGCTTCATTTTGCTGTGGAAAAAGATTTACTACTAGAAATATTTTTCTCCAGCAAAATTTTGATTTTATACCTTTCTTGTTACGTTCTTATCTTTATTTACAAATTTACAAATCATTTGTTATCATTTTGGAAATATTAATGGCTTTAATACAAGGATTAACTGTTTTTTAGAAAAATTAATCGACAAATGAATTGCTTGGTCAAAAGGTCGGAATAAATCTTCCCATTTTTTCAGTGGAATGAATGATAAACTTTACTTTTGAATATATTTCTTATCTACTGATTTTCCTGTCGAATTTACGAGGCCGTCTAAAAAGTGCTTATATTGAAAAAACACCATACAAGAGTAACTTTATTTTCGGGTTTTATCAATATTTTGCAATGCATTGCAACCAAATGAGATAGGAGGTAATTTGTATTGAATTGGTAAAACAGTCAGATATTCCGGATAATTCGGAAAAAGCGGAGCAATTTTGTTTCTAGACGTATATCTACATTTTTAGCTAGGGCATCGATGATGCAATAAATAAAAAAGTGTTTTTTTATATTTATGTGTCAGGTTCTAATTTTATCGTTTTCTGCTAACAACAAAACACGCACCTTGAAAACTATTGGGATGTTCCTGAACAACTTTTATGCGAGTACTTAAAATGTAGATGGATCCTATAATGGTATGAAATTAAGCGTGTGGGTGAATTTTTGCCGGTGTTAACCGAGAGAGACCTAGGAATGCAGGCGTTGTTTTTGGCTTGTATCTGGAAGGTAGGGTACACGCACCAGTAATCGGACATAACTTTGACAAACATTGGGATAAATTAAATTGGAACGCGAGTTATTATTAGAATGTCTAGTAACTGGTGCCAGTCCGATCTTCTCCTGGTATCCACTGGATCCTAAATCGCGGCTGAGTGAAGTATTTGAATTGGATTCTAAACCCACTTGAAGATGTTCACATTCAGATTGGCTCCTCCTATTGCACACTTATAGAGATTATAACAACTAGACAAGGCATATTTAGTTAATACGTTCGCGCGGATTAAACATTGTAAGCAACATCGCTAATAAATCCCTAGTTGTGGCAATATACATGACTGTTTCCTAGTGCTATGCTCTCGAAGCCCCGGCAATCTTTGTTTTAAGCTTCTTGGGATTCTTCTTTCGAAAGTTAACCAACTGGACGACTTACTATTTTAATACCAGGAATAGAGATTTAAGTAAAGTCTCCTGGCTTAAAAACAAAAATTTTTGTATTGGACCACATTTATTTCAAATCTAGAAAGCAATGTTCTCAATAAAATATTAAAGTTATAAAGTTATAAGCGTAATGCCTAATTCTGTGATATGGTCCCTCATTTCAAGGTTTATGAAAAAATAGCGCACGGTGTTTTCATCATTTGTAGAACCATAATCTACAAAATCTTTGATTTCATCAGTTCCCTGTTTAATGTTGGCATTTTCGTCTTTTCTATTCTACCACTTACTATCAGCAGCTATAAAAAAGCATTCGTATGTTACTTTTTCGACTTCCCCTAGTCCACTTTGTTAAAATGTTAACTTCATTTTCATGGTTCATTTTTCTCTCTCTCTCTCTCTCTCTTTATTCTCTTACTTTCTTATATTATTATTTAGATATTGTTGTATTTGTTAATTTAAATTCGTTAAGTATTACACAGGCCAACAAAAAAATGTTTTGTGGAAAATTTTTAAACAAATGCAGCCGAATCTTATGTATTTTTGGGTGCTGAAACCGTATCTGCCATCAGTTTTTTTTGTATCAGCCACAGTTATTTCAAAATACGACCTCGATTATATTTTCAAAATGCGGTAAATTGGATTTTTGACATTTTATTCATCTTCCGTGGTTAAGACTAATGGGCCTATTAGGCAGAAATTAATGGAAATTACACATTATTTTTGCTTCGAATCATTTGATTTTAATTGTAAAAGCTATTAGCTTATAGTAAATCAAAAATAATACGAAAGAATATGCGTTTTCTTGAATAAAACCTACCCATAATTTGCATGAAGTCAACTCAAAGGTTAACTTGATGAAGTGTTGTACAAACTAGCCAAGCTCCAAATTGTCTCGGTCTGACGTCACAAATTGTTATAACGAGAAGAAGACGAAGACGTAGACTTGAATTGGAATCGGCCCTTAGAGTACATTAGCAAAAACTGAAAAGTGAGGCAATGCTGATTAAAAGAAAGCACACAGCAGTAAGCGAAAAAGAAGAACAAAGCGAGAAAACAAAGAGCTGTATTGCAGTATTGCCAAACTAATTACATTTAGGTTTACAGATTTACTGTGATTTTTTCTATATTAAAATCTACAGATATTAGATAAAGGATGAATTTTCTCTCTGAAAAAATGGTGGATGATACGTCTTTTTTATTAATATTATCGGGCTCAGCACACCCAAAAAGGCAAGAATCAGGCAAAATCATTAAAAAAGTTTTTTTCATAGTTGGCCTGTGCTATTAGATTATTGAATTATAAAATGTTGTGTCTATTTACTAATGTTTTTAAAATTTCCTTTTTTAGTGAATGTGAAATTAAAGCAATTGCATATAAAAGAGCTTTCGCTCATATGTAATTTATACAAACAAAGTTATTTGAATTTAATTTAGAGCCTTGCCTCGTGTTACTAGAGGACTATCACAGGAACATGGTAGGATTAGTACTGGACATTGAAAACTAACATTATGTGGCTCAGTAGTGAACGATGAATGAAACTGAAGCGAAAATTATATAATATTTTGAATTTCTTTTTGTTGTTTTAAGGAGTAGTCCCACTTTGCCAAAACAAAAGAGTTGTTTTTTTTTTTGATTTTTTGCATATTTTGAAAGTCTTAAATGTTTAAATTATTCCTTTTTGTCTAATTGCTACTAATAAGGGGTTCGTAGCTAGATAAATAATTAAGGGCGACGTAAAAACTATATACAGTGATTTTGAATGTGTATTATAACTTTATATAATTATATGTAATCGTGTAGCTAATCCAGGGAGGAGGGGATGGTATCACTGAGGTAAAATCTCTGTGCACTAATTGAAATAATTGGAAGGGGATCAGGACCAGGACATGTATTATAAGGGCTAATACCAGGTCCGTGGAAAAAAGCATTATTATTAGTTTACAGAATTGTTAGTTTACACTTGTACACTAAAAAGTGAAAACGTGAATAGTGAAACAAGATACGTGACAGGAACAGTTCTAAGCTTGGTGCGTGACCAAGGCTTACCCCCGAATCATCAAGACCAAACTCTTGGTGAAAATGGCATGCAGCCGAAATGACCGGAACTTCATCATTAATAAAAACCATTTAGAGTTGAGAATATTTATGATGATCTTTCTAAGGACGTTTTGTTGCAGCATTGCTTCGGTACACAAAACAACAGCAAGAGTTTCAGTTGTATATTGTGGCAATTCGTCTCGAAACGTACATTTTCAGGCATCAAAAAATTACAAATTTCCCTTTCTATGTCGGCAGTTTTATTCAACGATGGTTTCTCACCTTTGCTAATTGGTCCTCCGTTAGCTAATTTTTTTCCTTTTCAACTGCCTCTAAAAGCACATTCGATGTCCGCCAGTGATAAAAGATTTTTTGGAAAGGGATCATGGGACATGAACGAATAAATACGTGCGTAAAATTTCAGTAAAATCGGACTTTTATTTATTGCTAAGGTGTATTTTTTAAAAAAGATAAAAATTTTAGCCCGACTGTAACGAAGTGTCATCGACAAAATCCTAATCGGCGTCGAAAAGACGGTGATACCAAAATACCATTCTGTGATCTTTGCTTGAAATTACTCACAAGTGCTAAAATTGGGCATATAGCCTAAATGCGTTAATAAATCTGTGGATAAGGCAGAATCTAAATTAACACCGTAGTTTGTATATCTTTTTGTAGTAGATGTGCTAACATTGATGAAATATACAGTCTTTATAACCTAAAATATATAATCTGTGACATAACGTTTTGAATTCCAAGAAAATGTGTCCTAAATAAATTAATAACGATAAATAGACAATAAAGGTGAATTAATAAATTGCAAATAGTAGGGTAACATTAAACACTGCAAAATTGTACTGCATTAAACTTAATAAAC
Organism: Dasypogon diadema; assembly: GCA_006980735.1. NCBI lineage: Eukaryota > Metazoa > Arthropoda > Insecta > Diptera > Asilidae > Dasypogon > Dasypogon diadema. The sequence continues at coordinate 12,528 of QYTT01082782.1, forward strand.
CGAATGCTGGATGAAAACTAAGTAATTGGACGCAAACAAGGAAGAAGCACACGAGGTAATATGGACGTGTGATTTCAAGTTAAGCCAAGTGAAGAAAAAAAAATAACAAAAAATGAAGAAACCCTATTA
>QYTT01082782.1:13785-42846 GCA_006980735.1 Dasypogon diadema
CATTAAACTTAATAAACCGAATGCTGGATGAAAACTAAGTAATTGGACGCAAACAAGGAAGAAGCACACGAGGTAATATGGACGTGTGATTTCAAGTTAAGCCAAGTGAAGAAAAAAAAATAACAAAAAATGAAGAAACCCTATTAAAGTGCACGGGACCAAAATCAGCCGTACTAGGGTTATATCCCTATTTTAACTAGAACTCCAACTGATTCTATGGGCCTGGGATAGAGTTGGCAGCATGGACCAGCAGATTGGGCCGATATTCATGCAGGAGCTAAGAAGTGCCAAGTTTTTTCGCCAGCCGAACTTGTCACTGGATTATTTGTAGCTAAGTAAGTAAAAATTGTTATATTATAGACAGGCATAGGTAGGCTAACATCACTAACCATCACCAACCTCTAATAAATGCACTACTCAATTTGCTATTTCATGTGGGGCCAGTTATCCAAGACACAGAATACTTATCGGAAACGAGAGGGAATGTAGTTCCATCACTTTTTGTTATGCGGTATCTTATGGGTAAAATTGACATTTATCCTAGACACAGAATGCTTAACGGAAAAGAAGCAGCAATATAAAAGTGGTGCCATTCAACTTAATGTAGGCTGAGTAACATGCTCAGTCCATATTTACATGTCAATGCTAACCATTTAACTATACAATAAAGACAGCTATTGTGAATTTGAATCTCAGGTGTTTGCGCCTCATGATCCACAATTAATTTCAATTGGGAAGTTGTATCAGGCCATATCAAACTCCTACTAGTCGGAACCTGTTACAGGACCAAGGCGAATTACCCCTTAAATTTGAATATCAATTATTTATATAGTAAATTAGTTTTTCCAGAAGTGAACAAGCCATTTTATTTTAATATAACTTATCACTGTATTTCATTATTTTATTGAAAATATTGTTTCGATGGAGATATTTTAAATGTTGCTACAATTACGAAGGGAAAGTTCGTAGATATTTTCTTTTGTTAATGTAATGCAATATATTTCAGAAAAATAAATTTACTAGAAAAAAAATGGTGATGATAATAAAGAATAAATTTTTATGAGTAAATTTTTCAAATGAAAGTATTTTTAAGGTATTTTTTACATATAAAATTCATTACTTTTCTAAAAATTTCTGAAGAACACTCAGGTATTTATTACCTAGCATACATAAAAATTCTTTAAATATGTCGTGATAAGAGTTAACTTAACTTAACTATATATGAAAGTCGTGTGAATGGATTACATCTCCAGTAATCATACAGAGTAGAAATGAAAGTTGAGATCATCCTAAGTCTTATTTTTACTGCGGTGAGGAGAGTTTATTTATATCGAGTTACAATTAATATTATTTATAATTTTTCGTAGGTACCTTGCTACCTGATCAAAGGAGATTTTAAAGATGTTATCAGGAAATGTCGTGAACAACTCCAGATACCCAAGGAATATTTGTTACAATTTGAGAATTTTATATTCGTTGATGAACCCATCGTTCATCAATATATCATGTGTTGTGCAAAAGGTATGAACTTCTGGAATGCCACCAACAGCCTTAATGTGGAAAAAATAACAGTTTTGTTGACTGATGGCCATGACAATTTTGGAATTATTGTGGCTTGTGAAAATAAAATGAAAAACGAAGATAACATCGAGGTGCAACCTTATCGCTTTTTAACTTGTTTGCTTGAATCTGAATATAAATCGAAGGTAAAGGAGATATGTTATAAGCACTGAAATAAAGGTAAACTTCATTGAAGAAGTATTTTTGTTGGAAAAAAATAAACTGTAATACATGTGCATAATAATATTTATTCCCACTAGAAATTTCATAAAGCGCTTTTAGTGGTATCAAACCTGAAACACTTCTACAGCAATGTTCTGGTAGCACTTTTGAAGCTTCCTTACATTAGAGTAGCTCACATTTTATTGTTTACATTTTTCTTTTATTGTTTACATTTTTTATTTTAATTTTTATTTAATTTAAAATTTTTATTGTTTACATTTTTTTTTCAAACACCCCGAAAAGCAAGTAGAACTGGTAATTTCTCCGGTGTTTCCGATGGCATTCCCTCCTCTTTTATCAAAAGTTGTACGTCGTCCATTGTTTCCATTCTTTGTTATATGTGTAATTTGTTTATCCCTTCTAGTGTTTTCCGCATATTTGGAAGTTCCTACGATTAGCTTCTTGCATAAAAGGGGCAAAAAGTGCGATATCTCAAGTTATAGACTCATTGACAATTTGGCATGCTTCTCTAAACTCCTCGACATTCTGTATTTTCTCATTGTAAGTCCTTTCTTTTATTTTTCAACACGGGTTTATTAAAGGGTAGATAAGTAAAAATTGTATTTGAAATTCTAATATTTCAAGAAATTAGAGGTGGTCGTTAAATATTGTAGTAGGAAGGATATTCAAAAATAAAAAAAATTTTGGTTTCATAAAGTAATTCAAACATTTGTTTTTTATATAAAGGAAGAAACTTTAAAAATTCCATTAAGCCCGGCTACAAGTTGAGAGCTATTTGATGATTCATGGTAAAAACCAATAAAAATGCTTTAACCAAAAAATGAATCCAAATTTTTAAAATTTTTTGTAGGTAAAATTTCTTCTAGTTTTTAACCCTCATGTATGTGTGGGACATCCTGCTTAATAGTTAGACTAACATTATTCACCCTACATTTCAAGAGTCGAGATTTTTTCTTTATTTCTGGGTCATGTTCAGAAAGGAAACCAGTTAAAAATCGCAGACTATGGAATTCAGATATGTAAACCCAATATCTTATGATGAAGTATGGTGTAGCATACTGTTAGGCGCTATTACTACTTAGCTAAGACAACAAATAAGTAAAGTCATTTGGGAAGAAACACTGAGGTAAATATAATGGAGAACATGTACCATATAAGTTTTTCTCAATAAAATGACAAATTTCTGAAATCACTCTATTCACCATTCATCTCTTCCGATCTTTAAAGACAAATAGTCGAATCTCGGGTATTGTTCAATGTCAACAAAATTCAAGTTTTCATTTTTAAAAAAGCTAAGATCTTTTAGCTTCCAAATTTATTCTCGAAAAAATTTATAGAATTAAATCTTATTCAAACACACCTTAGTTATCATGATACAAATAACAAAAGTCAGCAAATTAAATCATAGAATTATTTCAGATTGTCGTGTCTGATTCCGGCATCGGTTTGGCTCAGCGACATACAGAAAATATATATTTCTTTTTAACTCAGCGGACGTTTTTGCTCAGAATTTTTAGAGACGTCGGTATCTGAGCTGGCTTAGACACACGTCTGAAGATTTTCTCCTCTATGGGCGTGGGGTCGAATTCTGTACAGGGCGCAGAGATTTATCTGAGTACCAGTGGATGAGAAAATTCTACTGACAAAAATTGTACTTGCGAAGCCATTGGGACGCTGCGTAGTGGCTCATGACAAAAAAAAAATTTAGTTCATTTGCAACAATTTTCAGGTTAACATTTGCCAATCTCGTCTTTCCTAATTCCCCTCCGCCTAAGCTGTGTTGTTGTCTTATGAGCTTAGGCAAAACGTTAAAAAAAGAAATAATTTTCTACTTTTAATAACTTAACCATTATTGCTATAAATCAATTCTGTATGGAATGTACTTTAAAAAGATGAAAGAAACATTGAAATATCCTTTTCGTCCTTTTAATGGTATCCTTTTTGACTTTTATAGAAACTGTTGGTATATCCAGTTTTGAAACCTCGCAAACATTAAATATATACAAAATGTTGTGAATGTTGATACAAAATGCTTCAATTTGAATGGATTTCTGAAAATATCCTTATTTAAGAGGCATTCCATTTGGTGACTGATCGCCGAAGAATCCAGTCCGCACGTTGACTATATAGCTGTTAATCTCGCCATAATTTCCGCACTTGAAATTAAGGTTGATGGTAGTATTTTCCGGTAATTTTATGAGCGGCACGTTGCTCTAAGTATACAAAACTTCCTTTTTTAAAGAACTTTATGCAAAACTTGAAGAAAACTCTAGCAAATTTGAACAGGAACAGCTTTATTTTCTTCGATGTTCACCGCACCATCACTTAACCGATAGAGAACAGGCTCTTCTTTTTTAAAACTACAAGTTTTCTAGATTTTATGTACAAATACAAGTAGAGATCGGAGTTTACAAATACATTGTTTGGAATGCATAAAATTCCAATATTGTAAAGCTCTATTAAATTAAACAGTGAAAGAATGTACATGTAATACAGGTTTTTCAAATTAAGTTCACCCCTTTGCAAATTAAATTCCCCGTTTTGTAAATTAAAACCCCCCTTTTGCAAATTAAATTCAGTCGCCGGCAAATTAAATTCACCCTTTTGCAAATTAAGTACTTTTACATATATATTATATTAAAAAAACATCAGATAATGTGAGTAAGAAATTAACATTTTATTATAATTCATATAATTATGGTACATATAAAAACTGTGTGCAGATAATTCAATAATACATATATATACATTACTTAGTCTATAACGGTTCTCTTGCAGCAGTAGCTGATAACTTAACATACATACTCATATAATAATTATAACAATTTGTAGACGTAACAGTTACAACAGAGTTATTAATTACATCTACAAAATTTTTACGATTTAAAGGATCAGCTGACATATTTCTTGGATTAAACTTGATTTTGGAAAAGACTTCTTCGATGGGGTGTAGCATTGAAGAATAAGGTGGTAGAAAAAATAGAGTGTGCCTGGTCTGACCAACGAGATCACGTGCTTCCTGCGTCAGATTTTTTTCAGACTATCGTCTTAGAATTTCGGAAGTAATCCCTTAAGAAAGTCGCAGAAAATATATGAGTTGACTGGAGACTGCTGAATTACTGCATGCCATACTATTCCCTGTAAACTAATTGCCGCAATTAAGCAAACATTTCGTCCTGTAGCTTTTTTTAAATGTAACCTATATATAGAAGTACTTGATTTGTAAAAGGGTGAATTTTATTTGCAGAAGGGTGAATTTCATTTGAAAAAGAATGAATTCAATTTGCAAAAGGGTGAATTTAATTTGCAAAAGGAGAAATTTAATTTCCAAAAGGATTGATTTGATTTCAAAAAGGGTGAACTTAATTTGAGAGACCTGTAGGCGTTACAAGAATTAGGCGAGAAAGAGTACAATGTTCAGTGGCGAAGTTATTTAGAGAAATATTGCTAGGGATGCCAAATTAATGATGATGATCATGATGATAGAATCTCGAACAGTGATGCTGGGCGTTACTGAGTTAAAAAGAGGAAATTTGCAATTATATTTGCAAATATTTCTAGAAGTTTATTTTTATTTATTATTTACTTGTTTAAAAAAAATTACACTAACAAGAAATATGTTTTTGAAGAATCCTTAACTGTGTTTTTTTGTCTTTGCGATTTTTGTAAAGGGTCTTTGGCTTTGCGCAATCTCTCAGAAATTTCATGAATTACGGACCTTCGCACGGTTTTTTACGAGATTTCCTTTTAGCCGGCACTAATATAGTAAAATTCAATGGAAGACAATAAAAGAAAGTGTACTTTCTAATTTTTTTCAAGATTTGATCTATGCGGTACAAGTCCACTGATAATAGCTGTGTTTTTTTGCATCTGATCCGGATCATTGAAAATTTTGAATTGAATGGAGCCCTAAACTGCGTATAAGCAGTTGATATTTTCAGAGTTTGAAAAATTAATCAAATTGCCATGATTTTGAACCGTAGGAAACGTCAAAATAGAACCTAGAAAATATCGGGTTCACGTTTTGAGGTTTTGAATTGTTCAACCTCATGGCAATCTGATGAATTTTTTTAGATTTCAAAATCGCTGATTATTTGCCTACCTTTAAGAGGTCAACTTAATTCGAAATTCTCAATGATCCGGATCAGATGAAAAAAAAACACAGCTAATAACTTACTAAATCAATACAGTTTATAAAAAAACGCAGTTTGGACGACTTCGGGCAGACTGTACAATCTTCAAGGAAACAGCTGATATTTGGTTGATTGCAAATCACAAGAGCAATGCCAATGCAGGTTCTATCATATAATCTGATTAGTAGTCAGCTTAGAAATTTTACATCCTTCTAACATAAGTTTAATATGTATAGTGCATACACAAATGGAATGCCGAACCAGCTAATACACCGTTTTTTGAACGAAGAGACAGCAAACTTTGAAAATCCTATTTTCTTGTTCAGATGACACTGCTTAATGTATTGATAAATTTCTTTTATGCTATTTAAAATCAGCCTTTTTTGAAAGTGCTGCTTTTTAACATTGATCTAAAAGAAGATGTATGAGAATGTAATAGTCGAAATGATCTCTAGCGAATCGTTTACATACCCTTATGTAAACCTAACCCTTCTTCTCAGGCATTAATTTGAGTACATCATCACTGCAGTAGAAAAATTCAACCATTTGTTTTATTTCTGGATCTAAAGTCTTTTTTCAAAGCGAATGTGTACTCGAATAATACCCCTCATTTCGGAGATGTACACCTTTTCGTGTCATATGCGCCGATAATAGTTATATGGTTAAGTAGACGGTAACGTAGTTTTAATTTTAGCATCACTTATTTTGTTTTTGTATTATACATTATAGTTATGTAATATGACTTCTCCTCCGTAGATGTATTCCGCAAGGCTAGGCCTCTGTACACAATTGTTAAAAAATTCTTACTATTACTACATAATATATAAAGTAATAAAAAAAATAAAAATGCAGTTTTCAGGATTCAAGGATGAAGGATACCGTGATGTCCTTTTGATCCATTTTGTCCTGCTATTTTTCAAGCTTATTTTTCTTGGAAACCTTGAAGCTTATGCTTTAAAACGAGTCACATTTCATGCGTTTCGGACTAATAAAACTTGAGTTCTGAATTTTTATAGTACGCAAAATTTTAAGAAAATTGGGATTTTTTTCCAAAATTTAAAACAGGCTATTTTCAAAATTAACGATTATTTTTCGAAATTATTCCGGTCATAGGTTTACTTCGTAAGCAGTAACATATGCACAAAATTTCAAACAAATCGAAGAGGTTCAATTCAGAAAGTGTGAGAATCATGCGTGGAATGACCCGTATTTAAACGTAAGAAAACACGAAAAGTAATTTAATATATGTTAACTACTATCGATATTTCAGTGATTTAGGCAGTTTTTCTCGCCTAGGTGGAATTAAACAAAGTGGCCTTAAAGTAATTTAAAAAAAATATTTTACCGACCATTTTCCTCGAGTTTATCATTCCTTCAATACTCAAAAACTCTCTACTAAACTAATTAAACTACATCAGGAAGAGGACGTTTTCAATTGAGATCTTCTATCATCCATAAAAATATATTTGCATGTTGAATTTAACATAAATAAATAAAAGAATACTGTGTGAAACACCTAAAAAATTGCCATGAATGCCTTCAGTAATTCTATTCATTGAATACAAGAAAAACGCTCTTTGGATAAAAGTTGACCTATCATCGAAAATAAATTCCAGATTTCAGTTATTTCTGCACCGCACAAAGAGATTTCTTGATATCTTAACAAAAGTGGTGTATCTCCGTCAAGAATAATCGAAATCTAAAAGGATCCCATCGGTAGCAATTCATACAAGTGGAAATTCTCAAGTAACCTTTGGCCTCAGGATGTTCAGAATCTGCTTGGGCGGTCATAGATTTTTATGGTGGTTGAATTTCTATAGTAAAATTGATGTTTTTTCGATTAATACACCCTCGGGTATATTTGCTATCATAACAAATGGAGACATCAATAAAAGGCTTCAAGCATCCTCTCACGTTGCATGCATAGCCTGTACAAGCGAATTAGACATGTGAAAAGGGATACAAGTCACATTCTGTCGATAATTGGGGATAATTTGATGAGCAGTGGGATTGCTAACTGCAGAAGGTTCGTGTGGTACAAAAGTAAATTGATCGGCAAAAATTCTTTCAAAATTCATATCTAATTATTCGGGGTACTCGAAGGTACTTATCCGTTACATTTTCCTACCAGATACGTCGGATAATGACAACAAAGTAAATTAAAACGGATGGTGGGTTGCGCTAACCAGATCCGCTTTCCCTTTTCAATTGAAAAGAATCCTCGAAGCGAAAAAACGTCAAAACAAGACTCCATCAGCAGTACGTGTACTGCGGCGGGTGTGAACCCAGTGGTATCCAGGAGAAGATAACAATAAAAAAGTAAAATTCAAAGAGGATTTCCGATCGACCCGTCTTTCTCAGATATTCGATCACAATTTTTCATTCTTCCACAGATTTGAAATACAAAATCTCGTCTCGACGTCCAATGGCAAAAGGTAGAGTCTGATGGGCATCGCGTTGCGGCAGAGGCAGCACCTCTCATCGTCGGAAGCGACGTGGAAAAAGGAAAATGACATTTTAATTTTCTCGCGCGAATGGAATAACAAGAGTGAGACACGGACCTAATTTAAATTTAAATAACAATTGGTACTTGTCGTTACTGGATAACGTTTAGGTCTCGACAGAATAGCTATTGCGTCCTAATGGACAAATATCCTGTTGCTAAGCAGCCAATAGAATGACGTTTTCTATTGTTTCTTTTGCCTTGTGCCGTGCTCTGTGGGGAAAGTACTTAAAATGGGGTTCTAGTATAAAAAAGGAAGAGTTATTTTACAATGAAAATGCTATGTGCCACCCGAATCGAGCTGTGCATCGAAATTTACACTACTTCTAATATTTTACCACTTCTGCTTTTCAAGTCGTCAGAAGCTGAAGGCAATCTTGTAATACATTTCCCTGCCTTTTTTTACATTTTTACAGACAAATCTCAATCTTAGATTTTTAAGAGCTAAGTAAATTTAAAATCGAGAAAAATATACGCTTGCTAAAAAAAAAGTCTGCGTTCACCTGCTGTTGATCAGTCTGTAACGTTAAAAAATCAAATATAAACAAATATTTTCCAGATTTTGTTTCATCTATTTGTTAAGTAATTTTTAAGTACCCGACACATGTAAGTTCATTTATTTGGCTTTTACAGTCCAAAAGTAAAGCAGAAGAAGTCTGCGTTCACTTGTAATAAATATGATAAAATAAAAGATAATAAAATGTGTTAAACCTAATTAGAAACTGGTAGGGTCTCGTCGGTTCTTCAGGACCTCTTGGTGCCTTTTCAGCATCTAACTGACGAGCTTCGCTGTCTCTTCAACACTTGTCTTCTCCCACTCCTATATAAAAACAATTTTCAACATTTCTTTACTTGTTATTGAGTGTTGTCGAATTTTCCTCTTCGATGGCGTTGAGGTCTGGTGATTGTGGGGGTGTGTGTATCTGTTTTGTAAAATTAAGCAAAGTACCTAGAGCCTTACGATTTAGACGGTATGCTTCGGATCGTTGTCATGTTGGAACCAAAAATCTATACATAAGCCGAGGTTTCTGACACTTTGCTTCAAACTATATTTTAAAATGTTAAGGTACTCAAATTTATTCATCGATGATTCGATAAACTCCATTTTCCCAACAGCATTATTCGACATACACCGCGCACGCCATTACTCCACCACCACCATGTTTTACAGTGGGTAGCAGGTTTCCTTTTTGGAGTGCTGCTCTTGGCTTTCTCCATACCAGCTTGCATCCTTTAATGCCAAAAGTGTGATACCCTACTACCACACCCTCAAGTAACAGAGGTGAATCTTGGACTTCGCCAGCGTCAGCACTAAGCTAACCAAGCAGTTCACCTCATTGAAGGTCCTAGGCCTCAGCAGAAAGATGTCCTGGTGATGTTCATTATAATAATAATAAGTTAAATAGTTTAAAGCTCTATTATAAGCAATTTTGCTTTCAGGCAATGATGCCAAGCTGTGGAAAGCTGGCTGATATTGGGCATTAGGACTTGCCTACGGATATTATATTCATTTAAAAGAATTTTCAAGATACTATAAGAAATTATATAGTAGCTTTAGAGATGTTCATCTAAAGAAAATTTAAAAGTGGTTCCAACAAAATTATATCAGTGATGGAATTCTGGAGTGTTTGTTTTAAAGATGAAAATTTTTTTCATTAAACTGGCCGCCGGTTTAATGAAAATAATTTTCGTCCTTAAAAGTGGGATTTTCAAAAACTGGATTTAAAAAAATAAGATTTTGAAAGATGGGATTTTCTTGACACGGTATTTTGGGAAACTAGATTTAATAATGAATTGTATTAAATTTTCGGGGCCTTGAATTTCATATAATGCGGACATCTTGTAATGGACGCATTTGAGTTGCAACAAGTTGTTGAACTGACCACAAAATTCAAAAAAAGAGATATAGAATAATACAAAAATATAAAATAATAGTTGCTTCAGAATCATACTCTTATATTTACTCTGTTGCCCTCTAGCATCAAGTTCTCTCATGTACCATGGCGAGAAATACAAGAGAGCAAATAAACATTAACCAAATTTTAGAGATATTTAGGCAAATATTATACTTTAGAGAAATAAAACCATTATAAATGCCTAGGGAAATAAAAAAAAAGAATTATCTTAAAAGAGTTTTGGACATAAAATAACAATAATGTATATAAGTAAATCTAAATAATATGGAATAATATGGAACCTAATAATATTTAATTTAAATAATATTTAAAAATTTAATTAGTTTATAAACAAAATGTATAAGTGACAGATATTCAATAGAAGGCTGAAAATATTAAATTCTTCTTTTGTATTATATAGAAGTGAAAATTTCTACAGTGCTCTAAGTTTTCCCAAAATTGTTCTAAAATTAATTAAGACTTGAAATTATTGAAATTAAATTGTAAACTGAAATCGAAATTACATAACACAGTTTGTTAAAAATAAATTACATAAAATCTAAAATGAAATAAGCACAACAAAATAATGGTCGAAAACATTCATAAAATTATAAAATGCTACAGTAAAAACGACACTTATCTGTCAAAATCGATATTTTCACAAAATCACCAAAGTGCTTTGGTTCCGAGATATTTTGGGGGACTTGTGAAAAAGTTCGCGGTGCGGAAAGCAAATGTGGACGGCCCGGTCTTTTTGGCGAATGCTCCGCTAACAAGAAGGAAGCAACGAAACCAAAAAGTATATATTTGAATAAAGTTAAACTAAATAGTTGTAATTAACCCTAAAAAACAAACACACGAAAAGAATGAAGTGTAAAAAAAGAAGAAAGAAAAAAGAATTGGAATATCCAGAAATTTGGAGTAGTTTGAAAGAAAGGGTCATCCGACTCCAACGTGGGACTCCGGATTCCACGCGGGCAGGAACTTCATCACCAAGGCCTGAGATAAGTACCCTAGTTTTATCTTTTTTCTTCTTCTTTAGTTAAATTAATTTTTGGTATTCTAGTTAAGTAGGTTCATTTCTATAAATAAATTTTCATATGGGGAAGGAAAGATATTTATTCTCGTTTATTTATCACATCGTTTATTCATTGCCTTGCTTAAATTGTAGTTATATTCCAAAATTAATTTCCAGCAACATAATATAGTGTAACTAACTAACCCCCTAGACTTGGGTTATACAGTTTATTTACGCATCTAAACGAAAAATCATAGTATGCCCCAAATTTCCTGGCGAAAAATTTTTTCCTGAAAATGAAAAGTAAAGATCTCCGGCTGTTTCATGTCACTAACCAGCCAACCGTAGAGCCCTCTAAACCCTAAAGAAATACCTAATAGTGCATTACTTTTTTGTATTACGCGAGTATCATCCTTTTATGATCTGCCACTATTTATTTAGTCACTTGTATGGAAATTTCTTTTCTACTAAATATCTATGCGATTTTTTATCGAAAAGACTTATCATTTCAGTAATTTAAATCCCTGAAAGAAACTTCTATCTCTACATCACTTTTATATATTAACCAGTATCTGACATTTTCTATTTTAACTATGTTCACTCAGTTTTGATTTCCTTTAAAATCCCTGCTTCATAGATAAATATTAACAAATATAACTCTTGATAAAAGGTAGTAGTATTTTTGGAACTTAATTGTAATTAGTAATCAACCAGAAAATAAGGGTTATTTATTTGTTTATTTTCTCCCGTTATCTTTTAAAAGAAAAGAAATTAAATTTCCTTGGCCTTTTGAGAAATACATTCAGCTATTTTTCTAAAGAAGTTTTCTACCTAACTCGATGACTTCTTCTACAATTTTTATCACTTGTGCAAAATTTAAGGACCCAAGTGATTTCGAAAATCCAAGCTATCAACAGAACAGAAGATGAGTTAATTTCAGAATGCTTTTAACAAAAGATGTGTAAATTCTAATTATTTTAAAATGTCCTCTGTCTGAAATAAAAATTGGATTAATAGTACTTTGAAATGTTGTATTAGTTGAAAACGGATCTATAAAGGAAAATTCATTTCCTAATTCAATTTCACCAGACTTCTAATAAAATATCAAATGTCTAAGCGGGTCACAAAATTTGAAAACAATTTCACACATGAAAAGAAATTCAATCAGGTATAACTAATGAATCCATTATTGCTACTATTTAGGCGTTTATTTGATCACAAAGGAAGTAAAACAGAATATCACATTACGCGCTACTTTTGTATGAATGAACGAATAACAAAGAACATCTTACTTTTACTTTTTACCATATGTGATAGTAGTTAAAAATAGTGCAAACATATTTTCAATGCAAACCTTACATGTTTTTTGTAAAATATATTATTTAAAAATTGTTACCTACGTGTTCATATATATATCTACCAAGAGATTGATCACTTTAAGCATAATGAAAAAAATGAGTTATGACATTTCGAAAAGAACCCCGAAAAATAAATAGTAGGAGAAAAGCCTCAAATTTTCCCACGTTTAAAGTGTAGATATTCAAAAATTGTTTAGTTAATAAATTTTGTAAACACTGAAAATGGCATCAAGTTACTTACAACTTACAAATTCCTAATCAACGACCATAGAACGTTAAAAATGTGCAGATGATGTTCCAATAAATCTAAGGATTATAAGCCATTCATCTATACATATATACACTGTCTTGTCATATTTCCTTAATGTTTTCTGCCACTTGCCATCGAACAAACCAGAAAGGAATAGAAACACCCTTAAGAAGTTATACTTAAGGGTGACTTAATGTAATTCTGTAATGTTAAAGCATACCAGCACGAAACTTTTCTAGGAAATAATATTTTTCAGACGTCGCAGACATAATAAGGAGATTATAGTTATCGTTGGTCATCATCTTGAAACAAGAAGTCAATTGGCCCTCAATTGAGGGATACTCACCTCCCTATGAAAAAGAAAAGGATTCCTTGAAACATTAAGCGGTGACGCCTTATCGTCATAAAATTTGAATAAAGGGGTGCGACTGAGATGTGAAGCTTGTATTTTATTGAATAATTTTTTTTCTTACTTGGTAAGGAGTTTTTAAGAAATTTAGTGTCAATATCTGTTTATTATGGGTTCCTGCATATAAATGACTCCAAATAAGTGTCGCCACAGTTAATAGCATAATAATCGTTTCGTTTTATTTTCATACAAAATACTTTTTAAAAGCCGAAGTTAGATACTACGATAAATATTATTGTACGAAATATTACTCATAAAAATGACTTATAATTTCTTTTTTTTGAGTTTGTTAGAATTTAGGGACAAGTTCCATGGCAGGTTTTTATTTGCTCAGCTCCGGGTAGAAAATAATAATCAAACGGCAGAGTAAAATTTAAGATTTTTCGAAAATGTTTGGTTTGAATGGTTTTCAATATTTCAAATTAAAGACCTGACGAAGTCCTTATCTTAACGCTACATTCTAATAGTCTGCACAAAAGACATTCACTGAGACCTGATCGATCAACATAGACTCTTGACCCGGAATTGTTTTCGGAGGAATTTTTCGTAATTCGTCGTGATAGACATCAAAATCAAATGCACTCTGCTGTAGATGGTGGCATAATGATTGCTGTTGGAAATAATCTGGGTACAAGGGGGTTGATTTATGAAACTTGGATTTGTGGGAGATTCTTTGTGCTCGACAACTTCTTGGCTTTCTATTATTGTTGCCTATATTGAGCCCAAAAGTATGATAGTTCTACATAACTATTCTAAACATCTTGACTGCATTAACCACATATATAATGTATCCGAATCAAACGACGAACTAATGATCATTGGAATATGTGGGGTTGAACCTGGGTTGAACCAGGGTAGAACTGCATGCAAACCCAGGTTGAGTTGAAATCAGGTTGACTCGACTCGACTACGCTTTGATAGCTGGGTCGGGTCGAAATGCGGAACAAAAGTGAGAGTTGAATAGTCGAATTGAGTTGAAATTTGATCAGTTCAGATTATTATTTGGTAGGACTTTAGCTTTGGGATTACTTTTATTTTAAAAGAAATTCAGAAATTAAACTACTTTTATAAAAGCCAGTCAATTTCGAGCTTTTATGAATTGTTATTTCGGCCTTGCTAAAATTCAATTTCAACTCGATCTTTCAATTTCAGTGATGGTAAATTTTTAAAGCATTTATTTTAACGACCCTAAATTATTGACACGAAAAAAGGCATCGTCTGGGTTTGGAGCCGAACCAGTGACCCCCCGATTTCCGGTCCAGCACTGCAGGATTTTTTGCAAGCTGTAGTTTTTTAAAACATGCGCTGTTTGTTTTTTTTGCAGTGTAGCTAAAGCTCAAGCGATACTCTACGGTGCTATGGCGAAAACGGAAGTAGGAAAGGAAGTAGGAAGTTAGAATCCCGAGTGAAGCTATCGATGCACATTCAGCTAGAGCAGCTGCGGCGTTTAGCGCTCAGGGCTACCGAAAATGGTAGTCTGTTCAACAAGAGGTTGAACAAGCACATAAGAGTGAAGACGACTCGGTTTTTCAAGCCTTTTAACTTTCGGTGGTATTTATGTGCAAATTTGACATATTTTCTACTGATGAATTGAGCCCATACAAGGTTTATAAGTTTATTTGAAAAGTTAAAGTTAGCGTTTAACGGTTTCTACCTCATAACCTTGGTAAGACCACTATTCTTTATTAGCCAGCTTTCCACCTTTAATAGTATCAACACACAAGGCTTCTTCCATAAATTACATGAAATGGGAACATAATTCCCTATATGATAATTAAAGTGGTGGATCAACTGTGGATCCAAGGTTATACGTCACGAAAATAAGGTCATGTCTGTAGAAAGCAGAAGCGTTAAGTTTAGTATGAAAGACGACACAGTTAGTATTGTTTACAATAAATAGATCCAGAAGTATAGCAAGACTGTCGCTGAAATGAGTGGATATAGAGTTTGCGGTACTTAAAAACAAAATACTAACAATACACAGATCGCAAAGCATTCACCAATCCGCTGTTAACTTAAGTGTTAGTGTTAAAGTCATCAGTAATATAATTAAAAGCCCGTAAAGGTTGAAAAGTTCCTCCTTTAAAGAATAGCAACATATGATGCTGTGTAGTTTTTAAACTATTCCAATCAGACACCTTAATCCAATAAAAATCTGAATATATTCAATGGTAGCATCAATCGCTGAAATGATCACTACCCACTTATACAAGTTACACTATCTCTATCAGCTCTATTAATTCTATCATTACGAAAACTTAATAAAAGTGCAAAAAAACTAATTTGTGATTACTAAAAGGCTTAAGATAAAGTTTCTTTATCATTTGCAATAAAAAAAATTATCGTCAATATTCCTTAACCCAACCCAATCCACTATTTACTTTTGTTTCAAGTGAGAGTTTTGTTCTATTTTACTCCTTCTGCTGTACTCACTAATAAATATTTTCAATTTCTGTGAAATTTCCTTATAATTTCCACCCGTCCAAAGGCATACAAAAACCAATTACTTACCTTGTTTTAAATAACAAGAGTTCACACGCTGAAATCACTTAATTTAAACCAAATTAATTAAGTTACTGTCACAATTAACTTGAAAACGTTTCCGCTGCTCCCTCAGAATTATAGAGCTGGGCGTCTGCCGTAAATACGAAATCATTAGGTCTCGGCTATTTGCAATTTCACAGTTTCTCCCACACCGCCGGCAATAGATCCCCACAGGAAAAAAGTCCTCCCCAATGGTATTAGAAAGCCAAGTGTGTCTAAATGTCTGCGGGTGACATTCCAAACACCAAACAAATTTTATTGAGGGGATGAACGTTATAGGACGGGTATTCTGGTGGAGGGATTCACCCTTTTTCCCACGTTGCCCCCGTACAACCAGCTGACTTAACTGACTCTATACACAAGAATCCAACTTCCTAATAAAAGAAACCTCGATGACAACATTCCCCACCCCTCTCATATTAAAAACGGATTAGCATCGTGTCCTTTTGCACTCGAACAGAAGAGCTCAAGAATACACCAGCCAACAGCCTGGAAAGGGGGTGACTGCTTCTCTGGTTGGGGTGAAAATCAAATTAATAAACATCAGATAGGATATGAACTCGCTGGCTCGTCTGCGACTTGGGGTGGCTGGAGTCTGTGTGTTTGTGCGAGGGCAAAAATTTAATTTAATTTCATTATTTTGACAATGGGCAACTTTCTAGTATATTCCTTTGGCTACAGCGGAATTAGGGATGAACGGAATTTCTGTATCGGATGCATTTAATTTATTGGAATTATTTATGACACATGTCTTTGATTCTTGCCATCCGGCTAGACCCGGGTATTTTAAAGTTTCAAATGAAACGTTTCATTTTGAGCATTTGAAGAAGGGTCTGCTACGGCTTTTAGAGGGTCAAGAAAATATGTTTTGGTGACAGTAATCTGTTTTGGTGGAGATTATGTGAAGATGTTGCATTTCTATCTGTGGGTTTGCGCACGTGCAGTTGGTTTATTGATTGACGCATTTTAGGGTTGAGTAAAAATAGTCATTATGCTAATTAATGGGTTAATTTATATCGAGGTTCTAAAACGGTGTAATTTTAAAATGATAAATCACGATCTTAGACCACGAATTGGCTAGGATTAAGGTAATAGAAAATTTTATATTTGTTTCTCGTTTATAATGAAATTCTTGAAATGGTATAAATAGTAAATTGAAATCAATATCTTTATCAATTCACAAATTAACATTATATTACATACATTTGGAATTAACAAATTTAATTCTATATTCGCAGTCTACATAAATAACATATTTTTCATTACCAATCCCATTTGACTGCTATTTATTTTGTGTACGCCTTATCAAGTGATTAGCCAAAATCTCTGGTTTGGACTGAAAATAATTTTAAAAGAATAGAAAAGAAAAGAAAAGGAAAAATGGTAATCTTGCGGGGAGAAACGATGGATGAAAGATCACATCCCTATTAAATACTGCCCCAGGATATTCCTCCACCCCCTGACTTTCCTTAGATCAAGTCGTAATTGTAGTTTATGTGCTTTTCTAATCTGGCGAAGACATACCCTTTGAGGACACAACGAACATACGAGGACACGTTACTCCTATATCCCTGCAGTAAAGATGAATTACGGCCTTAGTCAGTCACAATACAAAGCTAAGCAAACTGTTTGTCCTCAGACGTAGAAAGAATGATAAATCGATCAATCGATACAATTGATCAACAAACTTCATGAGCTCCTGTAAGGCTATGAAATAGAGACTCTTCGTCAGTTGAAGTGAGTGTGGGCAGCTAATTTGGGTGCACTAGACTATAATATAGAAGTTTGAAAACTAATGGTCACGGCTGAGAGGAGCCCTGTTGTTTCGAAAAATGAAAGGTATGTGAACACCTCCGAAGAACGAGAAAATTCACCACTATTAATCCAAAGTTACTGCGACGCGTCGTACAGATCGGAATTAAATCTGAAATGCATTTATCTTGATCAATTGGAATTCTTGCTCAAATCCAATTCTACGCATTTTACGTATCACCTTAGGGTGCACAAAAGGAATTTTGGACGTCTTGAAAGCAAAGCTAAAAGGATGATAAAACCTAGGCAGGAGTATCGGGAAGACGCACAATTACTGCAACCAATCATACCTCAACCAATCACCGCACAGCAGCCAATCACAACTCAGCTAATGTACGCACTATATTACACTGCTCTTCAGGGATACAAATACGCTAGAGGCTCTTCTCTGGAAACGTCGAAAACGTCAGTGAGATGTCGAAGCTGGGAATGTGTCTATCCAAAGTACCCATTCAACCGAAACTGCCACTCGGTAAGGGCGGTGAACTAGCTAACTCGATCTGATAATCCTTAGAGATATTAATACAGAAACACTTCCCTAATTGCTCCGATACTATTGAAAATACCGCTATACCAGCTGGATCTATTCAAAACACAGCTAAACTTGGCAAAGACGATGTAGACTTCATAACAATGGGCCAGGTTAAAAGGGCTGTAAACTCCTTCAAATCACCGGGTTGAGGCGGAATTTACCTTGATCTCCTACAACCTTCTGGCGATCTGCTTATCTATAGACTAGTATAACTGTTCAGGACATGCCTCTCCTTGGAATATGCCTCAAGGTTGTGTCCAAAGAATGATTTTCATATCTACAGCCGGTAAAGTAGATTACATAAAGGCCAAATCGTATAGGTCAATGAGTTTAAAAACTTTAGAGTGTATTGCGAATGCAAGAATCACTCCCGCAATTTCAGCATGCGTACACGAAATGAAAATCTGTGGGTACCATATTGCATTGGGTGGTCCAACCACTGAAATAGGTCTCCTTTTCAAACAACCAACCTTAGCAATATTCATAGAAGTTAAAAGTAATCGAGATGTCGGAGAGGCATGGAGTGAGACATTCCCCGTTAGGGAATGGATTTCGCACATCCTTGGGAACAGAATGATTTTGCGTATTTGGTGGAAGATCTTCTGTTTTTATTTAAGGTAAACGGTTATATGGTTGTCTATTATGCGGATGATTTGTCATTCTTGCAACGGGACCCTTTAACACGTTGAGTGCGGCAATAAACACAAAAGCTTTCCTGAGAGAATTGCATGTTAAAATGCATCTGAACTGACAAAGCTTTTAAATGCCGGTCCATAGGGACCGACGCCGCGCTCAACGTGTTAAAAGTGACCTGTATGGTTTGATGCAAGCTGCTATTTAATTTGCGAACAATTTCGATCTCACCATTAACTCTTGGAAAATGGAGCTTTTCCTCTTTACCAGCAAAAGGAAAAGTCCTCCAATGGTATTTCCATCTATTGGTTCCAGTCAATTCGAACTAAAGGATTATATCAAGTACCTGGGAATTAAAGGCTAAAAATACCTACACCGTCTTATCAACCTGTCGAAGAGCCATTAGTAAAAACTGCTGCGTGGTGGGAAGCTGTGGAGAAAAAACTCAACAACCGCACGATCTTGTAGAGAGTGCAGAGCCAGTGTCTACTCGTTAGATTAGCTTGGTTATTACACAGGCACTAGAAGTTATTCTTCATTATTTGCCTATAGAAATCCATGTTTAAAAAGCAGCGATGTCGACATTTTTAAAGTTTCACCTTAATAGCTGTCGAGTGCATGCAGTCCCGGCTGTACCCCACGAGTCCATTATTGAGTTACTGCGAACTGAGACTCCCGTTTTCAACACCGACAACGACCATCACTGCGAATACTTAGGAGGATGAAACCCTTTGTTACCTCTAAGCTAGTAAGGCTTTAAAAACGGACTCTTCACGACCTGTCCCTAAACAACGACTTAATTATTTTCTAAATGCTGTGCCACATATGGCAATGATAAGGCAGATAAAATGGCGTGGGAGGACGCCCTTTGATTCCCTAACCTCTCCCACGTAGATGATCTCCAAATTGTAGACTCGACAAACAACCAATATCACCTCCCATGGTTGGTGATACATTTTGCGAGAACAAACAAGGAACTGTGGAACCCACCGAACGCCAGCTCAACATCAAAACTTCTCCGATTAAGTAAACTATCATTAAGATTACTGGTTTCTATTCTGACAGGACATAGCTTCTTAAAGACATGCACAGGATCGGCCTCTAAAACGATTGTAGGGAATGCGGGGAAGAGACGGAGATCGTGACATACTTCCTTTCTCACTGACCTTCAATCTCGGCATGAAGATTCAAACATCTGGGACACCAGTTGATTAATGAAATGAATCAGCCCAAAGGGGAGGGGAGCATATCCTTGGTTTCCCAGTTCGAAAGGGTAGCTGAACTGCTAACAGTAACCGTTCCGCTTTTTGATTATTTTCGGATGGCTGAACAATGGGCCCAGTATGGCCTGAGTTCGAAGAACCTTTTCGAACCATGAAGGTCAGATCCCAGGGCCAGGCTGGCGGATACGCCAGGCGTCTGTGCAGGACGAAGAAATTTTTCCTCGTTCGTATCCATAGGGGGTCGCTTCCCAGTTGAGTGATAAAAGCGTCCCGGTGCAAAACTCTTGTTGGGGTTGGGAATCTATTCGCAAAAACTGGTGCACAAATAGTGATTTCGACTACCCAATCTCACCCATACCAGAAAGCGCAAGTCATCCTTACTTAGATAGGCTTGGAGACAGGAGTGTCCATTCTTAAGGCGTGGAAAACTTATGATACCACTACTATAATGTATATATATATATCATAATTCATCATAACTGCTCTATCTTCGGAGAAGGTGTAAAGATCTGGGATTACGAGGAATTGATTGCCCCAGAGAGTAACAACAATTTGTTCTACAGCCCAAAGAAACCAGGTTATTATTTCTGTACTGTCCCAAAATACTATTTGTTGCTGAATTTTTAGTCAATATTCTATTCCAGAAAACTGGAACGAAATACCGAATACATAAAAATTCAAAAACAATTCATATTTCTATTATTTCGTTCCTTTCACGTTACTTACTTTTATTGAATTCAAAAATTCAATGAAACAATGATAATTAAATGAAATACAAGAGCACAATTGATAACTTAAAAATTATACAAAAGTGAATCCAGTTTGCAGTAAAAAATTCGTTTGACTGCAAGGTTAATTCCTTGTCGAACCTCCATAAGGAAACTTTTTTCGCCAAACAGAATTCACATAAGGGTTTTGAAATATGACTTTGGTTAACTCTTTTTGATATAATAATTATTTCTAAAATTATCCCGCCATTTTCATTTGCCTCATTGAGAACGAAGTGTTTGGGAATTATTGAAACGAAATCAGTTTTTGTTTTATTTTATCAATAAATATTTATCCAGGTGACAATCCACAATGAAAACATTAATATCTTTCAATTAAAATGTTTCATTTTTTGTTACATTATTCGTTACTGTGTGAAATGACTGATTTTGGCAACTGACCCTCAAAGATAATCAATTTCTCATCTGAAAAATGTGTATCTATTTCACATAATACCCTCATGCCTTCGAAAAAGAAAGGGATACAGCCTTATATGTAATTGCGAAAACCTCTAGCAGAAAAGCATTCCTTGCTAAGCATGAGGGCCATTGTTTAGGACATGACTCTCGGGTTCGATAAACAGTAGGAAAACAAAGGATTCATAAGTGCAGCAGACAGGTATGCACTATTGGATATACACTGGAATACAAGGGAAACTTTGTTGAAGACGTGTCAGCAGTTACTGCCCTTACTGGTTGTCGTAAAGCATCTCAACTCATTATAACCGGACAACAGGCATTGGGACTGGGGCTGCAATTTCCAGTGTAAAATATCTCGAACACGACTTTGTCAGAATCGAGAATTTGTGATGATCACTTCAGTGACTATAGCTCTTCTCATATGTAGGAAAGAATTCGTACCGACCCGGCATATCTGTGCTATTATCTTGAACCATTGTAGTCGCTTCTCATATTGACCACTTATTAGATTCTTGTAGGCCGTTTGTTGTTATTGGAACAATAGAGAAGGCAGATGCCATTAGTATGGTGAGTAGTCAGTTACAGATGAATATTTATTTGCAGCTGAGGGTGGCTCCTGTGGAGTATTTCCATTTATTTGACGTAGTTATTGATAAATTACACTATGTTGTAATTTTATATGATATAATATTGTTGTGTAGTATAATCGTGGTAAGTTGCTCCACAAGAATTTCATTTGTAACTTTTAGCTGAAATCCTTTTTACGAATCTCAAATAGATAACGAGCAGTTCCTTCGCAACATTCGAGCGTAAGAAAATTGTGGCCAGGGTATAGAATTCTGAATTGTGCTCAAAAGAAGAAATAATTTTAGCATTAGTTATATGTAAAAATATTTTATGTATTACTTGTTTTTATTTGTAGAATTTATTTGGTTCTTTTTGATTTCAAATTTGCCTATTACAAGTGACAATAGTCTTACAGCCCACAGAGAAATAACGTCTAACTGAACCAAATTTTCTGTGATAATAAACCTACGTACATATTTGTTGTACATGATACATCCCAGTAGGAAATTGGAGACCGCATGAAATAGTGTATCGAGGACTTCGTGCATGACTAAGGTATGTATGCCAATTTTGAGGACGTAGTCATGCTAAGAGGAAGGTATACGAGTTTCTTTGCTTCAAATGAGCGGAAAGTTTTATTGCATTTTTTGTTTGTTTGACACTTTCGTTACTTCGTCAGAGCTCTCATTCGATATTTTTATGATGAATAATCCTTTCTTCTAACAGGAAAAGGTTTGTTTTATTAATTTAAGTGAACAATAACGCGCAGATAAAAACGACTTTGCCACGTAAAACTATTGTCGGGTCCTGCACCTGAGCAAAAAAAATGTGCAAGACTCTCTTAAGGATTGAAGTTTGAAAAAAAAATTAGTAAAAAAGACAACTTTGATGTTTTCTCTAAATTTGCTTTATAAGCATTAAGCGGAATCATTTGTGGTCTAAATAAAATTAATTTTATTTGAGATTTTTTAAACTTAAATATTTCATTGTGTAGATATTTTTATTATCAGTTTAGCAGCGACTTATCTTGCAATAATAATTTTGTGCTTGGTAGTATTATAACTATCAAAGCAATGAGATATTTTAATTAAAAAACTTAATTGCGATTAGTGAATGCGATCATTAAATGCACAAAATCATTGATAACACCACTATTAATGATTTCAGCGATACTATAGTAATGCATTCAATCAACCAATACCATCGAAGAACACATGAATAAAAAAACTTGCATAAATTCTTGCATTCCATAGTAATGCAAAAAATAATTAGCATGCATGACCCCTTCGATTCCGTGGTCATGTGGAAAGGCATGCACGACTTTCCAATGACATCGCTGTGAGAAATTTCATAGATGTTGGAATGGGTATACATACCCTCTTATTGATGACTTCCTCGATGCTGTCATGACTAAATTTCCTGCTAGGATTTATTGACAAAAATACACAAAAAAAATTTACTAAAACCAGAAGACTACCTTATCGTGCATAAAGCACAGCGTAAAGTATTTTTGAGGGAGGAGGAATTTGAGAATTATTAAGTCAAATTGCAAGTTACACCCATAACTGTTTTTTTCAATTTTGAAGTCATAAAGTTTACCATATAATATCCCATTAAATTAGAGAGAAGTAATTCAGATCTAAACAAGCTCAAAGATCCACATCTTTCAAATGTATCAGCTGAAGTATCTCGCATTTTTACAACAATATATATAACTCAAGCATGACCGGAAAAAATAATTGAATTATTTTTTTTACATATTACTACTTTACTTTTTAAATTTTTGTCATTATAGATTGCAAGAAGATTTTATTTCATAAAAAATATTAGTTTTTACATAATAGCTGCATTACAATTTACATATTATAAATTTCCAACGGGTTCTTATTTTTGAATATTATGCTGTTTCCAAAATAAATCCAGGCTTGGACCTATTAAACATAGGTTTGGAAGGTTCTCCAGCCTTAAAATTACCTTAAGATTATACATGTGTTTGTCAAACAATTACTTGAGTACACATTTCAAGTCTGGAGTTCCTTTTGCGCTGTTCACATTGGCCATTCAAAGCCCAGTTTTGGAAAAACCTTGTGGTCTTTCTACTTTATCACCAACTGCTCAAACTTATCAATTTGATTTCATTGGAGCATCGTAGTGTTGCTGACATAGTTTTCATACACCAACTCTGGAATTCTAATATTGGGTTCTCGGAGCTCCTGGGAAAAGTGTCCTTTAGGTTTGATAGTCGCAGTATTTGAGAGGTCGCCCAAGTCTCCTTGCTTAAGAACTAACTATTGAAACCATAAACACATTAACTGCAAGTGTTAAGTAATTAACGATATTATGAAGCATTTTAACTCAAAAATCTCTGGAGCTACGTCGATTGTATGCCCCAAAATTAACATAATAATTTTCTATTTTTCTTAATTTTAATCTAACCTTATAATTACATGTCTTGTATGCTGATATGAGGTGAGATATGTGGAGTTAGAAGGGAAACTAATTATTAAAAAAAAGGTAGTTATTGCAATTCAAGTCAGTAGCTACTAGATGGGTTCTTGTTCAATACGATTAGTACTTTTTGGTACTATGTACTTAATGGTTTATTGATTTAAATTTCCATGTTATTTCGGTGTTCACTATGCGTGTTCTGAAATTTTTCTCGAATTATAGTTGTTGAGAATCACCACAACGTCATTTTGTAACAAGTTCTAAATTCAGTTTTTCTTCTGCTGTGCATTTTTCTATAATTTCCTCCAAATTTTGGTGATGTGCTTATATCTTTCATGATTTTTGATGCCCCCCTATTTCTTGAAACAAACTGACTCATCAAATTGAAAGAGCTTGTAAATTATTTTTCACTACAGCCTATTTTGTTTAGTTAATTAATATTTTAAATATTATCATTATTATTCACAGTTAATTTATCATTTGTTTGAAGATTTTATATGGGGAAACTCCTTTGTGGAACTGATGTTTATACTTTTATGTTCTTCAAAGAACTTTAAATCTCTATCTTTTATTTTTTGCACATATATTGGGCTTGATATATCATTTGGCTGATATATTTTAATAAAACGCTGCACATCGAAGACATTTGTCCTTAGATCTACATGAGACAGCAGTATGACCATACCTCCAACTCCAATAATGATTACATTGTAGTATGCGCAGTTTACTCTAATATATTGGATAGATGAAGTATTGATGGAAAAATGGTACCTTGAAAAACAACTACTACCGTATCTAAATCCCTTATGCCTTCTAAAATTGTTCTAGTGAGCTATCTCACTTCAAGAATATTTTTAGAATTTGTAGTAGACGTTGTATTGTTGTTAGAAAAAGAATACACTTAAAATATTTCTTTTTTGGTATAAGTAAGTGTTTCGGTATAAGTTAAGTGTTTTCCTTAAGGAAATTAAATTGAACTAAATTTTAAGTAAAATTAACTTCCAAAAACACTTGAAAAATGTCCACATAAATAGAAAATTTCTTTCTAAATGGATAATTTTACCTTTTCTAATTTCTAATAATTTCTTTGTGAAAATTTGTGACCACTTGTCCGTGTCTCATGGTATCCCACAGGGTAGCTCACTAAACTCTATTCTTTTCAATTTCCACACAAAGGACTTTCACTCAATTTCGCGCGATGGAGTAAGGATTGTTCAATTTGCAGACGATTTTATGTTGATTGCATCCGGTGTAAATATCCTTGAAGCCTTAAATCGACTCCACTTCGTTGGCCTCCATTGCTAATAGTCTCGGCCTTACACTGAACTCTTCTAAGATGTCTCTTCTTCAGCTTGGTTCTGTCTCTTCTTGCAGTACTCCATTCCAATAGAATTACACTAAAATTCCTTTTCCAAAGCAATTTAGATTCTTGGGTAGGATCTTTAACTCCCGTCTTATACTTGGATCTTAATTGAAAAAGATGATTACATCCTCGCATGGAATAATCAAAACGCTTAGAATCTTATGCTATAAATCAGGTCCCTTTCATTAGCCCTTAAAGTTTTTCACTCGGCGATTACGTCCCGTGTTGAATTTCTAAGTATACCATTATGTTTGTGAGGCCAATACTTCGATACTAAAATCAAGGTTTATAACACTTTGATACTAAAATCAACCTCGTCGTGCTTGCTTGGCGGTTCCTGCGACGAATCCAACCAAAGTTCTTTATGTTTTTTATGGATGATTTACCACTCGGTAAAACTAGGAGAAGAAGAAGATTTGTAACATTTATTTCTAAAACGTTTCGTTAGGAAGACATTTCGCATTAGCGATTTAAATAGTTCAAGTTTATTATTGTGATTCTTCAATATCACCACCAAAAGCGATGTAGAAAATTTATTTTGTCACTTAAAAGAAACACAACAGCCAAAACCGTACTACAAGCCACGAACTGGGCTTGAGAAAGAAAATTGAACTCCTTTTCTTGAACGTTTTAAGATAAGCGAAACTTCTTCAGCCCATGTACAATATTTCTGTCTTAATTCATTAATTTAAAAAGTTCATGTGTTAGTGCTTAAGGCCAGTTCATGGTTTGTAGTTTCCAAGATTCTTCAAGATCTCAGTGCTTAGTAAAAACATTAACGTCTTTGTAAATATCATCATTTCGTAGCATACAGTCTTAAAATTAGGACGATAGACGTATACGTACACAGTAGGAAATGTAATAATTACAATATCAAAGCCGTAATGTATACCATGAATTACTATCCATTACTTTTCGCACGACATAATAGATTATATCTACATAGCGATATCCTCGGAAGGTAATGTCTTATCGATTACTTTCAGCATTACAAAGTAATGTATTATATAAGTTAAGAATGAGTAACCAATATATTCATGAAATATGACGTTTTAAATGATGTAGTATATACCTTGGTAATGTGTTAATTTTAGCATTACAGAGAGATCCATAAATTCATTCATAAAAATTTTGAATCTTGAAATCTTTAGTAGGGAATCAAAATTTTTCCTTGACCCGTTATTCTCTATATATCACTTTTGAAGCTTAGCAGTTAGAGATGAATATGAATATTCTACTAGAGTGAAATCTATCTAACAAGGAATCTATTGGGACTTTTAGAAATTTTCCGTTCGAGCAGGTTCCCGCTTATGAATGTTCAGAAAATATATGTATAATAATTTGAGGCATAGATTTCTTTTTACGGATAAGAAGGTTTTAGGCTTGCACAGGCTTGGCCTTAGACAAGTTTTATTATATTTCGATATTTTGGTTACTCTGCTCTTGTACTCTTTTAAAATTTTACCCCCCTTTTCTTTTAACAAGTTTCTAAAATGTTTACAGTTTATCGTTTCTTTAAAAATTCAACTGAAAGAAAAGATATAATGATTCTACCAATTTATTACAAATTGAATGCCCACGAAAAATTAAAGATATTAATGCTCCTGAAGTTGGAGGACTATTAAGGGACGAAAAAATTAAAACACCCAAGGAAGCTGGTAGGACACTCAAAAACATTGGCTATGTTTGCAAACAAAAGACAAAGGAACTAAAAACCAGTCTTTTTAAAAAAAATTTATGTAGACCTAATGAAGCACTACAATCTCATCAAGTACTATAAAAAGTGAAACATGGTGGGGAATTTTTGACGATGTGGGCCTGTTTTAGCCTATGCAATTTAGGTCTCCCTGTAAAAATTAAAAGTATAACGCCTAAGGAACAATATCTTACAATTTTGTATTTTAAAATTGTTTAAGTAAGTTATAAAAAACAAACGACTTTAGAACAAATATTGGAAGAGATATTCTTTTACATATATTTTATTTTAAACGATTATTAGTGCAGAAAGGGATAAATGATATACTGAATTATTATATTGTTAATTTTTATGTTAGGTACTTTTTTTAAAAATGTTAAAAGAAAAGTGAAGTGCGGAAATTCGAACGACTTACACATTACTTTTTGCAATACCCTGTAATGTATAACAAAATCTATACAATTTCTTGAAAGACAACGTTCATTATTATTTTCATCAAATACTCATTTTCCTGCTGGATCCTTAAGAAGCCAGCAATATTGGTAATGTATGTTTTCATAATAAACATAAGCAACTTGTGATGGTATAAATAGCGCTAAATTTCCACAATGGATTCGTTCACTTTCCTATTAAATCACAGCAACCCAGGTGAACACAGTAATATTATATGAAGGAAAGGAAGTCTTCACTTTAATTTTCTTCGAATTACTTTCTCTTTTTCAAATTTACATCCGCCATTATGTTTTAATTCAAAATTCCCTTCATTTTTACCTGAAGACATACTATAAGATTGTGGCGAGATGATTGTTCCGCCCTTTAATTCTGTTACGACCTTTTATATCCATTAACTTGCAGTTTTTGTATTTTGCCCCTTTCACAAAAGCGGGAAGGACCTTGCTCAGAACAAACCCTTTCATGTATTCAACTGTCGGAGCCTGCGGGGCCGTCCTTTTCTCTATTTGTTTAATTTTATAATTACATTTCGTTTTATTTGATTGAAATTTCTATAGGTGGATTTTTTACAGTTCCCGGTTATTACGTCTTGTACTCAAATGTGTAAAGAAACAGCTCGAATAGAAACGTGCTGTGCACGTTATTGACAGTGGAGATCGGATATCTTAAATGTGCGGTTTGTAGCCGATATCTTGGTTGAACGAGTCTTTATATTTCTGAAAAGGATTTTTCATCCTCTCTAACCCTTTTGTCCCTTGCATTTCGTTAGTCATTGTTAAACAAATGCTTACTCAGTTGAAGTTTTCCTTCTTATATCCTACGAGAATTAACCCTGAATGAAACGCACCATAAAGGTTTTATCATTTTGTGTTTGTTATCTGATGACGGGCGGTTCATTACCTTCATGATTGTCCATATTCTGTGATTGTTTAGTATCTTTGGAATGATCTAAATATTTGAATCGTACTGAATGGAGTATATGAGGAATAAATAAACAAAATAATAATGGGGTCATAATCCCTATGAATTTTGTATCATGAAAACCGACAACCGATTTTTGTTTGATATTTACGGTTTTATTTTAAATTCTGTGCAAATAAAAAAGTTCCTGAAATCGTATTGTGTAAGTTGTTAGTTGGATTCTACTGTGTATCCTTGTATTTTGTATTGTATTTTTAGGCTTATATTTAATATACCTATTATATATTCATTTACATATATGTTGCATTTACATATATGTTGTACTTAATATTTCTGATAGTTTTGTCTCTTAGCGAAGGAACTTTTTTCTTAA
>QYTT01082789.1:0-21213 GCA_006980735.1 Dasypogon diadema
ACCACCGAATGGGAAAACAGTACTTTTGAATTTCATTATGATAATCGTTTGCTCGTTCTGTGTATGGACAAGGCCGTAGATTGCAGTTACGATTCGTGCTTGAAGGAGTTTGTAGCTTAGGAGTGATAATAATTGAGATAGCAGAGACCTGACTATAGAGAAAAGCTCAGGTATATTAAAAGATGAACACATACAGAATCAATTCAATTAACACTTAAGAGTAGAAAAAAATACATATTGCTTTTTCTATCAAACAACTTATAGAAGAACTTCCTTTCAGTACCTTAAGTGATGCGAGGAAATTACATCACGGTTATCTTTTAATCTATTAAATTGTAATGGTGGTTTATTCACTTACACAAATTTTTCACAGGACAATTTCGACAATAACAATTAAAACAGGCAGACTCATCAGATGAAGAAGACGATTCACTTTGGCTCTCGGAAGCTTCATTATTTTCTGACTTTAATTTAAAACATTTCATACCTAAACATACAAAACTGATTTGACAAAGAGCATTTTCATTGCTATCTAAGATCTAAAATCTAATCCTGATATGTATATTTCTATAGCGAAATTTTAAATTAATTTTTTCACACTCTCACAGTATTTCTAATCTCCTGCAAGCAATGGGGAAAGGTGATTTTTTTTATTAATTGTTACAATATTTTGTTTGTATTTAGTGGTAACTTTATGTCTTAAGGACCAGTTATAATATGCAAAGCAAGCACATTCAGAAGGTAGAAAGTTTACTGAGTCGCAACTTCTTGTATACCAATGGATTCGGTTCATTAAAAATTGAAGGATGTAGCCTTAAATAAGATATTGTAACTACTTCGCAATTATCGTTCTGTTTAGTCCGAGTCGCCCAAAATTTTATTTTATTAAAAATCTTTTTGCATCAAAAGACGTTCGAGACGAAAAAAGTCCACAAAAGTACAAACGTACGTACAAATGCACACACACACAAATATCTCTAAAAACGATGGATTCGGACTCTAGAGACCTCGAAATGTGGAGATATGTCGAAATTTTCAATTCGAACAATCGACAATAACTTACAAATGGGAAGTTAATAAAACCGTAATGAGTCCAACAGGGTTCATAGAAAATGATGTCTGCAAATTTTCCACGTTTTTCTTCTGACTACAGACTTAATCACTAAAAGCTTTTGGGTACTACAAATATTTTAATTGACGTTCTACACTTACAATTTTCATCCAATTTGTCTTCCGTTTCGTAAAAATCGTAAGTCTAAACGGGCAGTAAATTTTAATTACATCAAACGCATAATTAGTGAGTCACAATTTCGATATGAATCCATAATGGGAGCAAGAAAATGTAAATTCAATCTAGAAATTTATTCTTGAAGCAAAATTGGCTAAATTTTTTAAGGAGGTTAGCAACTCGTAAAGTTTCCAAAAAAATCGATCCTTGGGTGATTATATTTTCTCCTTTTTACTCCTTTTTTCCATTCTGTATGCCCCAGGAATTGACTGAGACTAATAAGTTCTTATTTAAAGCAAATTTAAGATAGTAGAGCACAAAAAATGGCTCCAATTTTTAGAAAGCCCCTTTTTTCTGAAAACTATAGCGTTAAAAATCTTGAAAAAAAATCGGAGATGTGCCAAAGCATGGTCAAAACTTTACACAATTACACATTTTTTCCAACAGCTAAAAATTCCTAAAATAAGCTAGTTCTTGGAGTTGTCTAGAGTTTCTAATGCCCTTAAGGAAAGCGTTTTAGTTGGGTGTACTTATTTCTGTACTCTGAATACATAATAGTGTGATTCAGAAGACCCAATGAAATTAAATACATTTTCAAGCTGTTTATTTTTTTTCATGGTATGTGACGTCCACGCTTATCTCTTGGAGGAATCATAGCTTAAATTGTCCTTCTGGAAACTTCAGGACCTTTTTGAAGAATGTTTTACAAACTTTTAAATCAATTTCGTCAGCAGTCGATACGGAACTGCCCAATGTAAAGAAAGGGCTGAGAATTTAAAAAAATGGAAAACTCTTATTGACCTTAGAACCGTGTTTGAGGAAACCAGGATACCAAGAAATATTGAGTATTGTAAAAAATTAACTCTCATTTTATTTTTATCGTTTAACCAGCATTTATTTGAACAAATATGACAAGTGCCTTATAATGAAAACTGTGGTCATATATTTTCATACATTTTTGTTTTGTTTGTTTTGAAAAGCAGATTTTTTATGACGAAACAAGTATTTGTTTTATATTTCAAACTTTGTTTGTTTTTTTATGTTCAGTTACGCCATAAAAGCGATTCCCAATTATTATTTGTCCCACATTTTTTCAATTTTAAATTAAATTGAGGCCTTCATGAAATATCAAACCTGATTTTTGTCAGGAAATAGCTGCTTAATGAGGGAATTGTCCCAAATAATGGATTAATCCGGAGTTTACATGAAGTTGTACAAAGTTAACCAGACTAATCTGGGCAGTAGCTCAATAAACAGACCTAATATTTAATAGAGAGTACTGTTTTCGAATAGATTTCCATTATACGATTCGAAAAATTGCTCTCTACACGCGTTGAAATTGCAGCCGACTGTATTTTTGAGCAGGTCCAAAGTACACGCTGATCTTTTTTAATACAGAAAAGCCTTTAATGCAATACTGGCACACAATTCACTTTGCTTGCATTGCCCTTTTTCCAAAATCCGCAGGTGTTGCAGGAGAAACGGGTTTGATGTTTTTGTTCGAAAGGGATTCAGTCCCTTCATTACAGAAGGTAGATAAGAAATTCGGATTATGGCAATGATTTGTTCGGCTTATCAGCTACAACGTGAAAAAAGATACGTTTTCATATGTAAAAAACCAATTTTGGATTTCTAAAAATTAAATGCGTGATGCAATATTACTTTTGAGCATGCATTGAGAAACGTTTTCCTCTCAGCTGATGCATAGTGAAATTTTATAGGGCTTCGGCCAGATGTATATTGTCAGAACGATAACAAAATGTTCTGTAAAAAATTATAAGAAATTTAACGTTAAGGGGGATTTCTCCAAATGTCTGATTCAATTCTCGTATCAACATGGTTTTAATTTCCTTTTTCACGCTTTAATAGAAATTGTATTACTAATATAACGGGCGGCATGAGTCATTGCCACTTGCAAAATATAATAAAACCTTGAAAAGCAAAAAACATCTCGGTTGAATAGAGGTCGGCACAACGAAATTTCTTAGGTTTCCCAACGCCGCCCTGACCGTTCTAGGAATAACCTGACAAATCGATTAAAAGCATCACAGATGTACGGTACGGACTCACCTGGAAAATTATTATACATAACATCTGGATGATCACGACCCCCTAGAAGGGGTTGTGATTCCCGATTATCTCCGCCTGAATCCAGGTTTATGCCTTCAAATTCGACCTCCGGAACTAAGCTGATCTCGTCTGTGATCGAATTACTGCTATTACTCCTGCAACTTGTGCTAGTGCTCCCCCCACAATTGCTGCTCGATAACGAGATTATACTGCCTTTGTCATCTGTCAAGTGCACTTCAACTTGACTAATCGGTTTGATCTGTACAATTAATTAATTTACATTTGGAAACTTATTCGTGTTTTAATCTACCTTTGGTTGTTGTTCTTCCCTCAAGCTACTTATAATTTCGTCTTCCAGATGTAGAAGAGGTGGTTCGGCCGTAGTCATTAGGACTTTTTCGCACTTCACTTTTCTTTGCGGCTGTTCAGTCTATCAAGCCGCAATTTAACACGGAATTCACTTGTAAAATCTTAATGGAAAACACTTTAGAATATTACATCGATATCACTGATAATTCTACAGTCCTTCGAGAGAATTACTCGATTCTCCCCAATTCTTTGTCGAACCGATGGGAAAAAAACGTCTCGGCTCGATTCGACTTTTTGACGTTACATATTACGTGAAGTTGGCTGCTGAACCGAGAGTTCAGTGACGGTTCAGTGGAACGAAGTGAACTTAGCTGCAATTCTGAAGTTTCTTTGTTGCGTTAGGCTTTGTCTATGTGTGCGTGAAGAAATGTACAATTGTCAGGTTTAGAATCGGAGGCATTGTCATTGTCAGGTTTAGATCGGAGGCATTGTAAATAACAGGTTTAAATAGGAGGCGTTGTAAATGACAGGTTTAGATAGGGTGAATACTTATTTATTGTTCAGTGAATGGCGTTAGTTGCAAATTCCATATCCTTCTTGAAAGATAAGTTAAAGTGCGTTTTGTGTTGTAAGAAGTCGTTTTATTTATGCACTGTAGTTCTTATTTTTGTAATACTGAGTGTAAGTATTCATATCTTTATTAAAACAGTAGAAAGCTACCTAAAGATATCTGTTTGAGCTGTTACTAGTCAATTCGATGGAATGTTTCCCGCGGAAATTTTTTCACTGTGTCTGGAAGTGTAAAAATAACCTTTGCGTTATATTTTACGCAAAGAAATGGTGGGGTTCGTGGTAATTTAATTAAAACAGTTAATGTAACATTTAAAACGAATGTTCTTATGAAATTCCTAGTGTAGAATTAAAAACCGAGGAAGACATTTTGAAATTATTATTTTTAATTTATGAATGACGGTGAAGAAAACAGAATTAAATTCAAATATAATTTTTTGGTGTAGAATACGATTTTAGTTTTAGCCTAACTGGAAGGTCGGGTGTCCCAAAAAAGTGTATATCAGACTCGTTAATAGCTCAAAAAGTAACAAGCGCGCAACAAACGTTATAACTGATATGGATAGGCGACAGTTGAAATCTTATAATAGTGAAAATTTCTTGAACGTGTCCATGCAGAGAGAATGATTTCCATTTTAAGTAATTTGCGTTCGTCCGCATGCGTGCTAAAATTAATGGAGCTCTGAATAGAAATCCGGTAACAACAATTTTGTGGTCTTGTTAATTTGCTTAGTTAAGATGTATCCATTTATAGTATAGTAATTATATGCAGCAAGAATGCCACATCTTGATTAAGCTGATAGAGCTGCAGGACGTTCGTTTATTTTTTTTAAGACTACGAATTGAATAAATCACAAATCTTTATTAATTTATAAAGTAGAAAGCTGGGGGTTATATGTGGAATAACACATGGTCCAAATACCCAAGGCTTGAATGTTCTAAACTCATGAATCGCCATTAATTTATCAGCATCGACTTTTCTTTTAATGTAGCTCGTTTCTGGGAATTTGATATCGATTGTTTCACCACTTGTATGGCACGTAGCGCCGTCTTGTTGAAAATAGAGATCGGTTGTTTTCATACCTTCCATCTCAGGTCACAAAGTCTCTCAAGTTTATGGGTAACAGCTTAGTTTTTTCTAGTTTATTTAATTTTTTTGGTAAAGAATATATAATGTCTTATATCTTTTCCATAATTAAATAAATTGAATTGAATTGAATGTTCTGTACCTCCTGTACCTTGAGCCTGGTTATGTATATATCATTTGTTAAAATCGAAATTTCTATATAATATACGAAGAGAATTTTGATTTCTTAAAAATTTTAGATGCTTTCAACTGTGCAGGTGAAAAAGGCCTGTAATTTGTTAGCAGTAACAACAATTATTTTATACATATTTAGGCAGTTATGAGGGTTTTTCTAGGTATAGTAACAATGTTTGGAGTATTTTATTAATACATTTTCTGTTTTATTCTACGAACATAATTTAATTTTTTCTGTAATTTGAATTTGAAATTTTAAAGCGTAATAATGTCTTTTTTTTCTTTTTCAAAAAGATTGTAACTTCTTAGAAATATGTAATTAATATTTCTTCAATGTTGATACTTTACAGCATGCCACCATCTACCAAATCTATTAAAATTTCAGACATTTTTTGTCTACAAAGATCATTTGGTGGGAAATTCAATACGGGTGCTCCTGTTGCTTCTTCTGATCGTCCAACGTACAAATCTGGAGCATCTTCTGAAGAGCATGTGCTTATTGGAATGATATCCATTGCTAAGCCTAAAGCAAACTTTCCACAAGTTTTCAGTTCCTTCTGAATTCTACAAAACATATAAAAATAATATAATGAATGCTAACAAAAAAAAAACACGTCTTACAATTCGGCAAACTTTTCTTCAGTATCACAGAATTCCGGTAGACTGCTGCACAGTGCCTTTAAAGAATTGTAGAATTCAGTTGTGTACAACATAAGCAGTGATGATAAATGTTGATCCCTCATTGATTTTGTAGTACAACAAAAAATTAAATTGGATATATCCAAGGCTGGTGAACCATATCGTATTAGTTGAAAATCTACCAAACTCATCTAGAAAATGTAAAACAGTATTAATAAATCGGAGCTAATGCCTTAATTATTCTGAAGTACTTCTGCAACATTGTTGGCGTCGTCATATCGAAACATAAAATTATTTGTCCAGCAATCCCCATGACAAATTACAGAAATTGGTGATTCCATATTTACTAATTCAATCATACGTGAAAAGAATGATGAATTTTCAGTGAATTCTGCTAAACGTTGAACGTACTTGGAGCCTTTTGGCAAAACGTCTGTAACCTGAAATATTATCAGAATAAAAAAAAACCTCCATACAATTTGAGATTAAAATTTCAATATTTCTTTACGAGATTTAGACGCCCGAAGTGTTATTATTTATTTTTATATTCTATATCTTACCATGTTAATTGCATTTTTTGTTAATTGTGCATAGTATTTTTTATACCAGCTTTCGTTTGTAGGACAAAATAGTCCTTCAGTAATTAGTCCTTTTAATTTTTCGAATTTTTTCGGATACTGAAAACGATAAGCCAAACTTAATGAATGCAAAATTCCAATTTCCTTTAGAACTGCTTTTGTTTGTTCTAGAGAAAGTCCTTGATGACGATCTGGCATTTGATACCCCTTAATGTGAAGATCCTCTAAAAATATATAACTTAAGTGAAAAAGCATTGTAAAATATTTAAATATATTCTTTTTACCCATTATTATTAAGTCATTTTTGGCATAATAGCATTGTGGCATTGCTTTAAAGGTTTCTCCTGTTTTACATTTTTGAAAATTAATAAGTTCCGGCATAATACTGGTGTAAAATTCTACTTCATTTCTGAAAATATATACACGAAAATTAATATAAAAGTGACTGTATGTCTGATTGACTAAAAAGGGGACAAAAATAATTTCTTAAAAATTCTTAAATATTCTTCTTTTCCTGAAATAATAAAAAAAAACTTTTCCTTTTCTCAAAATGTCCACGATAAAGCAGAAATAATCTTTAACCCTTGCATTACTAAATTTTTACCCATTTTTCCAACAACAGAAAGGGTAATTAATAACTTGTATGCTAGTCAATGTGTGGAAGGCAGAAATTTATCGCCATTGATAATAAAAAGTGGCATCCCCACGGATCTATTCTTGAACCATTGCTATTTAGAAAAGTTCTAACTGAAATTTTGCAAATGAAAATGAAGAAAGCAAACAATTGCAATCGAAATACACATCACGTCAGGTATGAAGAGGTTAACGAACGCAAGTATCTTAACTACCTGAAATTTCTGGTAAAAAAGTAGTCACACCGATGAGCTTTTCCCTTTCTCTTTTTAGAGTGCAACGTTCTCCCAAATTCAGTTTTCGATAAAATAAGATTTAGTATATAATAGTAAGACATATTTTTTCAATGGAATAAAATTTGTCTATAATTTGTTCAAAATAAATGGCCAATCTTGTGGATCAGCTGCGTCGGCCGGGAATCGAACCCGGATCAACTGCTTGGAAGGCAACTATGCTAACCATTACACCACCGACGCTGTACAAGTGTAATTTACGTCCATAATTAACAATTTGTAAAGCAGGTAGCTTTCTTTTTATTCATATACGCTAAAACTCAAAAGACATCATTATCAAAAGGGTTATACTTGCGCTATTGTAGGTATGCTATTTAAAACCAAATTTTCTTTTTACTACCAAATATGTTACTCTTTTTTCGTGTAGTTAGACAAGAATTACCTGAAAAGTTCCACACTTTTATAAGCCTCACGTCGAGCAGCATTGTCTGGTAATCGTTTGCAAATTAGGGTTTTTTCCCATCTTAGCTTCTTACCATCTGACGAGTAACTATTATGATGACCTGCCAAATGTACCCTATATAAAGTGGCTGTATAGTTATCTCCACGACCGGATCCTTGAGCCTCCTAAAATATAAATTGTATTCCATTATATAGTGTAAATCAATTAATACTAAGGCAGTTGCGCCAAATGAGACCCAACTTACAAGTCAAATTCAAAATCAAAATCTTTATTTTCAGAATAATTTTGACCTTAACATTAATACACAACATTAATTTTAAGCATAAACATAAACGGCCCTAGAATCGATTCTTGGGGTACTTCGAAAATCAATTTTACGCGGTCGTAAAATTCACAGTGATACACAGTGATAGCGGTTAAATAAATAAGTCTGTAATACCTCCGCAGAGCTAAGTTTCGAAGTAATAATTAATCGCACCAGTAAAGGGTTCGGGTCCCATCGGCGTCCACAATAATCGCGGTTCACTAGATCCACCCTTAATAAATCGCTTAAGCCTGTGATTATTATTTATTAACTGATATTAATGGACGTAGCAAACCAACTTATTATAATGCATTTAAACCTTATTGTTCTCTTTGTATTTGGTACTAGAACTGAGACACTTTACTAAAATTTAAGGGGATATTTTTTGTCTTCATACTTAGCAGTAGAAAATTTTCTGATTGAAATTATTTTTTCAAAATAAACTTTATTTGAATACACCGACCTAATCACAGAATCAATACAAATCTAGTCTATATTTGCTGGTTTCATAAAAAATTCTGAGCTGTTTCTATGAGTTACGTGTTCAAAAATAAACTTAAGAAAAGTGAATAAACTTTTCAAGGAGCACACAGGACATATTACCAACCTCGAATGTTTCAATTATAATCCCGGGCTCAAATTTTTCGAAAATATCCCGAAATACTTCCAAGGATAGTTTAGGGCTGCCACTTGATTTCTCATTTACACCCATTTCACTTTTACTTTTTCTAAAATTTTCAGTTTATCTTATCACAGCACTGTTGCACAAATTGGAATGCTTTCAAGGTCAAATTCTGACACTTTCCAAGGACAATCCGCTATAAACTTTCCTTTTTAATCGATTTTTCCTTGCACTTTGTAACGTTTGCCACTGACCTCGCTCGAGAACTTAAAGAAAATCGCACACACTTACTCACTAAACTATTCTGACTTGCCGCTTATACGGATTGAACTGGTTTGAATTGAGTCGAGATTTAAGAGCTACTTAGGGTCTAAGAACTATTCGGTAATATTCCACTCTATTCCTCGACGATATGAACTGTGTGTCCAGCTCTATGTCACGACGGTAATCGGATAGCTAAACGCATCACCATTCTTAATAACTCGTAAACACCATCATGAGCCTGGATGGACGTTACTTTAATCAAAGCTAATGGAAAGCTTGTGGCGGTTGTAATTGAGGTATTAAACGCCACCGTACTCAGGGAGTCAATTTGGAGTGGCGTGTTTCGTTGAATCTCCCAGTCCTTCAAACACAGTTTAAGGCATACAGCATGGATGGACATCATATGAGATCATTTCACAATTTGCATTCATGTCTGCCCCTAAGTGATAAATCCTCGTTGGCCGGACGAAGGTACAACTACTGTGTTCATAATTTAGATCAAAGTAAAATATGATTATCCGGGGGAGACGACTGGGATACTTGAGTCGAGTAGCTTCTAAGAAACCATGTCTACATCTGTCACCCCTTAAGTATGCGAGTTCTGACAATGAGGAACTAAGTCCGAAATCAAAGTGTTGTGGCAGATTGAATTAAGTGTGCTGAGTGAATTAATCAATTGTATTTAACACAGAGGTAGATGTGAGTTTCCGACGTGTAATCAACACAATTTGCATGGAGGGTAACATGAAAAACATCGGAAGCAACATTGAAATCTATCGGAGAATTAATGAATGCATTTTTAACGGACGCGATTTCACCCCGTTGCGTCGTCCCACTTCATGACTCATTTAAATTTTAACGAAATGATTGCAATGATTTTCTTTATCACAT
Source organism: Dasypogon diadema (assembly GCA_006980735.1). NCBI lineage: Eukaryota > Metazoa > Arthropoda > Insecta > Diptera > Asilidae > Dasypogon > Dasypogon diadema. Next base: position 10,066 of record QYTT01082789.1, read on the forward strand.
TTTGTGTGGTCAGAAAAAGAAGTAAAATTCAGGGACGTATTTTTCTTGTTTTTTATGTTGAACGCAAAATTCAGCGGATTTTCTGTGATGCGGAAGCGTAGCCAAAATGGAACGGGGGGAAGTGAGATTAAGGAGTTAAATGTAGTATAGGCGCCGATGTAAATTTTGCTAGAAATTCTACAAATCATATCCAGAGCAAAAAAGTGAAGATGGTAGACCATTCCACATCTGCATCGTACAGTATGCATTTGTAGTCCTTTACCAGGAATTAAAGTAACAAATGGTTTCATAAGACCTTTAGTAGCCGCCTGGCTGCTGTTCGCGCAAATTGCGATTTCCAATCCCTGAGGATTCAGATTTCGGAGACATCTTCCCGCCTTTAGTACGGCTTTTGACCTCCGCCTGAAAAATCGTGGTTCACTTTTCAAGGCGAGTTGTCAGGTCCTTGCACGGATTTAAGAAGAGTTTGTTTGTCTTCCGTTGGAAGACTACAAACAACGGTGGAGACAACCTTCTGTCGTGATAATGACGGGGAAAGTGTTGTAGCCAAAGCCTAGTAGGGTTTTGTGTAAGGCAGATAACACTTTATCCCAACCAATATGTTAGACAATTTTGCATTTTACATCAAATAAATTGCACATCTTTTATAAAAACGATTTTATTCAATTTTTAACAATCATTATTTCTACAATGTAATGAAAACGCTAAGTGAACTAAATTCAAGTGTAGTGCTACTCTTCTATTTCAATTGTAAAAAACTGGAAAAACTTGAGTTGTGTAAAAATAATTCGTTGATATCTTAAATTGTTTTGCTGTCCCCTTACAAATACCACTCTATTATGTGTTGAAATAAATGCCTAATATATGTAAGTATGGTAAAAAACGCCTTTGCACTCTGATGAGCAGTAAAAACTCCTCAGCATATAACAAAATAACGTACCTTATTTAAATACTTCACTTAATGTTAACCTTAATGTGTAAGTTGAATTGTTCAATTATATTAATCTTTATTTGATTCTTCGTTAATGCCCATTTCCATTTGAATTATATCACGAGCATAGGGAAGTGGACGTCTTGGCCAAGTTCTACGAGAAATCAGAGATTTTCCATTCTCTTCGTGTCGTCTCAGTGCCATTATTGATGGATAAATATTTTGTTCTATAAATTCACCAATGGTATGCTGTAAAAAGATTCTTAACTAGTTTAATAGGAATTTTTTTGCGTTTGAATCCTATCCGATACATTACCTCGTCAAAAATCTCGTACATAACGTTGTAGCATTCTCTTACCATTTTGTTCAAATCTTCAATAAAAGTCCAGGCACTAGCTGTTAATTCTGTAACACGTAGAGGTGAACTGAAATTGTGCCGAATATTATAGTCTGACATCCAAGCACTTTTGTCATGAACATTATTCAAATAAAGTTGGATTTCTGTAAGTTTTTCAGAAAGGCGAAGGATAAATTTGTATACAACGCTTCCGGGATAAATGCATGCTGTGAAAAGTTGATTGTGATGATCGGTACGATGAAGCTCTACCCAGGGATGACCTGATCGTCTATAATAATAATTGTATAATTAGTATAGTGTCCAAAGGCAACTTGACACCCTAAATTATCCTTAAAGATAATTAGGGCCCATATGTACTCGTTGATATTCATTTAATTTTGCGTTCATTTTATATTTTCCAAGGAATGAATCAAAAAAGGGTAGAAATTGTAAATTACAAACTAAATACGAGAAGAAATTAAAAACGAGTATATCTGCTTCCTGGCATGGACATAATTCGACTGGCTATAGATTTCCAGCTTTCTGTGTTCATTCTGATGTTAAACCGCGGGAAGCCTTTTTTAGGTTTAATTGTTTGGAAGACAAATTTGGCATACTACGTAATTGGCTTATAGCTGCTTTTCAATAATAAATTAGTAGCCTTTAAAGCTCTTGCACAAATAAACCCAACGTATTATCAGATAGGAAAGGGGACAAAAAGTACATCTTCCATCTAACACAATGACCAGTAGCAGAACAGAAACCAGAAATATTAAGCATGAGTTCCCCACAAGCACCATTCTGATAGTGCAGTATGCCATTATTTATGTTAACCCTTTGCGGATTCTCATAAGATAGCACCTATACCGGAGGGTGTAGTATTGTTTCCTATATAATCCGGCAATATCCAAGAAATGTAGCCATTATCTATCTAGCTAACTGCCTATAAGGACTTGTATATGGTAGTAATATCTGGTTTATCCTTTGCTGTGCATTTAACATCCGAGATGTAGTAGGGAACACAATGAAATCCCATCACAAATCTCCACGTCAGGGTGGTAAGTGTGCGAAATGCCAGCAACGAATGTTTCAGGGGAATTTGCGTTTTTCAATCAATTGAGCTTAATCCTAATTTTTGTCAAATGTTTAACTCTGTAAATCTGTTGCAGGCATGCGAACAAATCCATTAAGGAAGACAGTGATTTATTTGGATACTAGTGATTGAAGCAACTGTGAAACGGTCACAGGACATTAAAAAATCGTAAATTAATATGTTTAAAAAAATTTACCTAATATCAGGTCGTCCAGCGCATTCCAAAATGCTAAGCATTGCATTTTGTTTGGGATCCACATTAAAATATCCTGCAGAAACTGTTGACAATGACGTTATAAGACTTGGCATGCCGGTCGGCAAGAGTTCACATAAAACAGCGAAATGATCATAACGCTGCCAACCCGTCAAAGCAACACCTCTAAATCCTTTTGAGAACCTGAAAATTTCGTCATTATTGCATTATAAATAAATAATTTTTCTAATTGTAATCCTGAACCTTCCGCCTTCTTTTGCAATAACCGCAAGCCATCTCATGTTATTCTCCAAATGTTTCTGGATCGGTGGAATCATCAAACTTTCTCCAAAAGCCCCTTTAAAAGCTGATGCAGCCCAAGCAGTGGGGAATACTTTTGAATACATATCCCACAACTGCGGTTGTATAAATCTGTAAATGTCGAGTGCGTATACCCAAATCATTGGTTCCACATAGGTTCCGATGTGGGAATTCACCATTTCACGCAGTGTCATATCTCTGAGCATATCATCCCAAATCAACACTCGCAGATGAGGCCATTTGGCTTTAATAAAACTAGAAACATTTATAACGTGCGATAAAAACAATTCATTTCGTGGACGGAGTTGACACTTATCGCATTCTCCCATTCGGAAGACTTCATCACATCCAATGTGGATGTAAGTAAAGCTATTAGGCGGTCCCTTGTGGCCACTGCTCATATCAGAAATGTTTCTAGCGACTTGGAAGTGAAACTCGACTATTTGTGTTATCATCTCCTCCAGAAAAGATAGGGAAACTTTCTGACTGGGACAAATTGATTGTGGACTTTCAGGAATTTCTCGCATATGCTCAAATCCTTGGAGTTTTAAGGCATACTCCAGATGGCCAAAGGTTTGTACTAATGGCATTATACTTAATCCGTGACGAATTGTAGACTCGATAAAATCCTGGAATTTAAACAGAATGTATGCATAAATTTAGAACACGGTAGTTCCAGAAGTGTTTATACTTTCAAGTCATCCATTCTGTAAGCATTTTTCGCTGATATCGCCTCCAGAGATCCTGAGTACGGAAACATATCCTCGTACTCCAGAAGAAGTCCGGTGGCACCCAGGGTTTTAAATATGGGAAGAAGTTTCTTGAGAAACGACAACTAAAAATGAACAGTAAGTATAAAATGCAACAACAAACATCATTTTCTGTTGGTCTACTTTGGGTGGTGCTCCCTTTAAATCTAAATGCACAAGTCTTTCGTTCGGAGGCCTTGGTCCACCAGGTCCTATTCCAGCTATAATGGGAACACCCATCCGTTGCAGTTCGTGTTCATATTGTGACTGTCGTTCTGCTGAAGTTAAATCTCTCTCGTAATCCATTACTTCGTCCTTTTGTTCTCTTTGTTGATTCTGCAAGATCCTCAAGCGTTCCTCTTCGAACAAATAATTCTCCAGAGGGGTTTTGTGTTTAGATTGTCTACCCGTGGGGGCCACAAATTTAACTCCACTTATTCGTCGTGCAGGACTGTTATTCTGTTGCAGCTGATACTGTAGCACTCTGTTAGCTTGGGAAATTAATTTCTGTAGAAGATAACCACCACTGTGTCTCGGTCCTGAATCATATGTCTGTAAAAAAATATAAAATTATTGTTTTGCAGACCTTGAGAATGGCTACTTAAGATTACTTTTATCGAAAACGCTTTGTCTTCCTCTGTGTATGCGGTATTATAAAATGCCCATGACCATAGTCCCACGAGGAGTAGAATTGTTGATATGAGAAGAATTGATAATTTTCTACGCCATATAATGACAAGAAAGTGTAAATGCATCTGTAAAGAAAAGAGGACAAATTTTGATGTGAAAAGAATTAAGTGTTCTCCTAAAGATTTACTGTTCCATATCCTTTCGGAATATAAGTCGAAAGCTGTAAGCCGTACAGTACCAAAAAAGAAAATGAAATAATGTGGTAGCTGAACTGGGGGTGGTAAATATTTTATTAATCCCTAAGCTGGTACACACAAGTTGTAATATTTCATCAGGGGTAAATTGTAGTCAACCTTCTGTCGAAAAATTTTCACACCCTTTGGTACCATCTACTCCTGTGCTTCCTAGTAAAGGGCGATCTGTATGAGGGGAAATTAGCTCGGAAGCTAATGTAATTAAAGTAGTGGAGGAAAAACGGATAATTTGATTTCAGGAACATTTAATCCGAACCAAAGAGATGAAGGAAAGCGCTCCTTTTTCAGACCAGTAAACTGGACGAGGGCAAAAGTGAAAGTCTCGGAGTGAGTGATAGTTCCAGTAGAGCTCAGGAGTATTAGTGATGAAGTGGGAAATTGTAGAAGTTGAATCAAATTAGACCCAACGTACGTACGTTTATTGACGTACTGATGATGGATTTTCAAAGTGCATAATTAAACGTTGTCCAAAAATACCAGGGATTGAATTTGGTGGTAAAAAACCCCCAAAAAAATTAAGTGCCTCTAAAACGATTCGTTTCCATGAATTTCCTGATACTTTTAGTTCTAATTACCAAATTCACCATTTTTGCTCGTCTTGTTAGCGTCTCCTCTTAGCAAAAAATGCCCCAGATTCCATGGTATCGACTTCTATAGAGTTTGGATTTTTCTACCTATCCGATTTACCACCTGGGGAGCATGTTATAATAAAAATCAAATACTTTTCGCAATGTTGTCACACAAGGACATCAAGCACTTGTTCCACTTTTGTTTCTACGGAATACCGAAAATATAACCGAAATACAAAAGTTCCCACAGGAGTTATTCTTATTTTCCAGATCCCAAAGTTGCTCTGCAAAAGTTTCCAATAATTTTCTTTCATTGCAAATTCATATCAGGCCGGAAGTGCAGCTTCCGATGGGTAAATAAAATTTTATTTTTGACCAGAACTCTTGCCAACATATGTTGTCTGAGGTTCGCATATATATATATTATAAACTACCATATATACATTAATTGGAATAAATTGCTGCCACCATAATTAAGATAATCTTGATGACGCTGCACACAGCTTACCCAAGCCATGATTCAAATATTTACGTTTACCAGTTGTTTGCAGTGTATACATCTCCCCAAAAGGGGCTCTGTAAAAAAAAAAAAAAAATTGTGTGGGGAAACATGAAAACCTCTGGCGGATGCTTTCTTTATCCGTCAAGCAATGAGGTCATACCCTCCTTCTTTCGGCGCCCAATTACTAAACCCATTTCTGTTTAAACATCGGAAAAATTGCAACGACTCCCTGCCCTTTGATTTCGCTTCAAGATTAACAGTCAGGTGCAGAAAAAGTTGTAGCATAGCTTGCTGCAGTAAGTGGTTGGGACGATCTGAATTTCTATGCCTGCGTGGTATGGTATGGTATGGCAAAGGGGGGGTGGTGTCCTACATCATATCCTTATTGTGAAAACTTCAAAGAGCTCAGGGCACCTATGGGGATATAATCCTGAAAAAGTTTTTGCATCGTCTGGCTCTGGAATGAAGTTGATGTGTGTGACAAATATAGGCTGGCTATGGTCATGGTTTTAATCCAAAGAGGATGAAATGATTTTCTCTGGTTCAGGGAAGTGAAAATTGAAAATACATAAATTTAGCACAGAAACAGTACTTCAGAAAGGGTGTTGGATACGTACGGAGTAGGTATAGAACGTAAAAAGTAAAAGGCAGGGAACATTTTGCTGGTGAGTATTAAACGTGGCAGGATTTTCCTTTGGCCTGTCATGTTTGTGTAATTTTGAAGTGTGAGTATGTACTGTTGACGCCCTTTACACCTTTGCACGTTATTTCCAATAAAATATACCTGAGCCAGGAGTGATTTTTATTGATGTTGAAATATTTCTTCGCCTGACACACAGAGCTGATATCTTTTGCAATTTTTATAATTTTGGGGAAAGATTGCTTTCAGCACATTTGTGGGTTTCAGATAATTCAAATACATGGAAGCAAATAAAATCTCAGGAATTTTTAATTGGGAACTGATCTGGATCAGTTTTCAAGGTTTTGTGGTGGCTTAATTTTGGGTTTTTAATACACAGCCTATTAAAAATTTCTAAGAAAAACATTTATTTAGGAGGGGGTAATGTACATGGAATTGGAATACTTTCGAAGCCGTTATTTATTAGCATAATGAGAAATTGTCTATGAAGTATAATATGCCACTGAGGCGCTTTAGAAGTATATTGCACATCTGTTGCGTTCAAAACATAGTTTCAGGTGTTACCTATAAAATTGACGCCCCTGCGGTCCAGGACATTATGTACGTAGCTGCGATTTGATATTTTAGAAGGACGCGATTACACAATATTTTATTTGTGTCATGAAGTGCACCATGATTTCCAGATTGCCTTTCTAGTGAAAGAGCTTGTACTCAAATTCAGAAGAATTTATACTAGTGCTCGAAAAGTAGCTAGTGTAGGAGGCTACAAGCTTGAACAGATGTTTAATGAGGCTCCTGGATATAGTGCTAAAATTGTTTTAGTGTTTTCAGTATACAGACATGTCATGAATAATTCACTCAATCACTAGCCTAACAATCCATTTAGGAACAAAACAAAATGGATGAAACCATTGAACTTAAGGACTCAAAGGAGCCCTCTAACATTCATCAATCATACTCAGAAATAGTGTCACTGTTAGTAAAGATTCGCTTCTTGTCCAGGCATCTCCTGTATGTAATATTCAGATTGCACATTTTTTTCGACGAATTTAAATATGCCTCCTTTTATTTTTAAGGTCTTATGCCAAGTTGAATGCGGCCCATTTGCTTGCATTCACACTCTTGAGAATCTTACGTTAATAGTTGTTCCAATTTTCTTACATGATTTTCTAAACTCTTTTAAGGATGGTGAAAGCAAAATCTTGCTTTTATTAATTGCAAAAACGTCACATTCTTCTATAGATTTATTTTCTTAATAGAATTCTGTTAATATATTCGGCCAAGAATCCTTACATTATTGGAATTCCTAAAGTTTCATATAATTTTTGCCATCATTCACCATGTCTGCTTCGCCTGAGACATCCCAGGACCAATCTTTATTATTTTACTCGATTGATGTCCCTTCGACATTATTGACGGATGGAGGGAAGCGGAAATTTAATAGAAATCTCATTCAAGCGAATATCTTATCAACTTGTGTGATGTGAATGTGATAAATAACGAATTCGAATTTCGTAAGTCAACAAGTCTTTTGTTATGTGTTGGCTTTGTTGGAGTGGAGAGTGATGAGGAGTAGTTGAAAATGTATGAATAAATTGTAAGTGGTCACGGAATTTTTTCACAGGTTTTATTTCCCCTTTCTGAGCTTAAATCAATCATGAAAATCCTGAAAAGTTTCCTTTTCTCTACTCTTAAGGAAAATTCCCGCACTTCCTTTTTATTTTTCCCGCATTGTTCCAGCATGTTAAAAGCAGAAACCAATTATTAAATAAAATATTTATTCCAATTCCAGTTGTGAATTGAATCAAATTTTCAACACAACATTAAAGAGCTTATTACATAACCTATTGAATTCTCTGATTGAATTCTTGTATAAATTTCCATATTTAAAGCGTGAAACGTCTTAGAATTGAAAAGCCCAAAAATGTTGATTCCGTATTTAGCGAATTTCTTCCTCACACATTGACGGGAAAATACGAATCCGAAAAACATTTTCGTTTTATCAAGGACAAGTGATTTAGAAATTTTCTCGTGGTGCAAAATTGTATCAGATTTTTCCTTCTTCCTTCCCTTGATTCAGTAACATCTTATTTAATCTTATTATGGTGTTTAGAGCTTTCATGAAATAATTTTTCCCACGAAACATGGAATCTAATATTCTCACGATTTTTCCTATACATTCCTCATTTTTCCGTCTTTTGATCATTTTCGATTTTTGATCAAATTCTAGGAGTTTGGCTAAGAGGCAAAGTGCCAGACTCTTCAAAGCTATAGAGGCAATAGCTATTAATCTGTAGTTTCTTTTTTGGGAACTGGCTAAACGTGGGAGAGCCTTGAGAAAAGCAATACAGCTCCCGAAGGCTTACATCCACTAGGCGTTTCCATCTTGTATTTATTTATTTTAAACTCTATACTTATTCCTTATTTTAAGTATTTTTCTCGTTGTATCTTTTTTTTATATTTCTTTTCAATTTTGATTTTATTTTGTTATTTGCTTCTATTTCCAATTCACTGACAGTGTTAAATGGCGCAAAGATCTAATAGCGACCTCTTTTACAGATGATTACAAATTTCTATTCTATTATTTCCAAAAAAGTTAAGTATTGTGTAGCCTTAAAAAAGGAGCCATAAAAAAGATCTTTAAACGAAGTATAAACACTTAAAATCTGACCTATATAATTGCACAAGTGTTGCTAACATTTTGGGATCGCGCAGAAAATTTAAGGGCTCAGCTAATAAGGATGAAATTAAGGAAAATAAATTCTAAAAAAATTCGAGCCTAATGAGGCAATGTTCACATGTTCCACTTTCAACATGGAATAACAGAATAACGCAGTATAATTAAATGCAAATAGGAGCAGCACCCGAAAATAAACTCGTTTTTTACGTTTCATAAAATGTACGTTGCCTGGGTTGGTTTTTATAAAATCTCCACGTTTTTATTAGATAAAAAATTGTTTTCTAAAATGTTAATTACTTTTTCTCAACTTGTTTTGATCCGATGTAGTGAAACCTCAGTAAAGAGTTTTTCCATTTATTCTGGTCCTTGCGCTTTCACGGAAAATTTATTTTATGAGAAAAAAAAAATCGGGGAAAATATGAAGAGAGGAAATTAAAAAGAAATTTCTTTGATGACATAAAGAACAACGACTTCCAGGATTAAGAATCCCTTTCAAAGTTTGATCTTTTTTGCGAAGTTTACAGTTTTCAATTTTAATTGCATCAAATTTGTCAAGGAGTACTACCCCAACAGGATAAAGAAAATAAAGATGGTTTATTATTATGTTTTCAATCTGCCTAAAATTCAAGGGCTTTTATCTTAAAAATGCAGGAAATTTAATGTTAGGCCTTTGTCTTGATTACTATCTACTATCTAGGATCTAAGAGATAAGAAAATATTTACACTGAGCAGTTAGCAGAGGTATGAGGGTTGATAAAAGATTGATGCGCCGATGAAAACCTCCTTTGAAACTACACTATCTATTTGTATACAATTCAAATTAACGCATTCCATTAAAATATTTTAAACATATTTCATCTATTGGTCAACTCAAAACCCTCTCTTCATAAATGGTATAAAAAAATCATTACTTCACCAACAACAGGACTGCATTTGTACTGCATTTACAAAATGGGGTTTGGGTTGTGCAGTCATTGTATGAAGGAATGTTTTATAGAGTGAATTTATCAACAGCAGGTGTACCGGAAAATTTACGATCAAACTGAACTAGTTTATAAAATAGGCCGCGCTGCATTGGCTTGATTGATACAGCACCATCCCGTTCAATGTATTGCCTGCACATAGTGTTCCATTAGAGATACTATGTGTACAAATACATGAAACAGAAAATCAAAAGGAAAAATCAAGCAGGAAAATTTCTAATTCTGAAATACCTTGCTCCTAAATTTCAACTGAATCAATGTCCAGAGGGGATTATAAAACATAATTAAGTATGAAAATTTATTTTGGGAGGAGAAAAATAGCGGACAAATCCTCATTAATTTCATTTGGATTTGCCAAATCCTCTTCTTTTATTTCACTTATAAAATTACTTGATTTAAAGTCCTTGGAAAAGCTAAAAAGGATAATTTAATTTACTGATTCTGAGTGCTTAATGATTGATTGGAAAATAATCCATTTCACAGGATTTGCTCAAGTTTTATAGAGTCCAAACTTTTTACTTTGTATTGGTAGCGAGAAAACAAAAAAAATAATGACAATAATTTAAAGAATGATATATTCATCATTCGGATTCATTGAACGAGAATTTGATCAATAAAATGAGATAGATTTGAGGTTTATTATTAGAGCTTTGGATCTCTAATTCCATAACGTGGTGGATTCGACAAAAAGGCATAGAATAGAAAAATCGGAACGGAGAAGGGTGCAACAGATGAATAGCAAATTTATAATTTCATTTAATGTAACAACTTAAAATTTGAAAATAACCATCTTATACAGAACTTTGATCTTGTTGAAGTTATATTTGTATTTTTTAAAAATACATACATATTGAGAGCAGAAAACTATTTAAGCCCTATAAGGGATAGGTCTTTCCATGGCGATATTCGCTGCAGGGTTGCATTTTAAAAGTACAATCATTACCTTAGGCATTACTCTGTAATAGATGATCATAAAAATATGTCATTCAAGCAAGAAATCATTAATTGACATGTCATGCTTCTCGAACTTACTAATATAATATTACTAATATAGCTTAAAAGAAAAGTTTCTTTTCGTAATCAAGCGAATGTTCTGCCCTTTTATAAGTGTTTTTCTGAACAAATAAATTTTTTTACGAACACGTTTTCAAATCAGTATCTAATTTTATAGCAGGGAACATAGTAAGTGGGGTGTTGCCGTCCATTTCAATGCAACTCTAAGGGTCGTCGGCTCACACGTGTGGTATAAAAATATCTCGTATGTAG
>QYTT01082790.1:2347-32167 GCA_006980735.1 Dasypogon diadema
AAAAAAAAGTTCCTCATTAGATCACCTCGACGAATTGGCACCTCCAATGGATCGTGGCAGAGTACATTTAAACACATCTGGCTTAAAATGCCAGACATCATGTTATCGATTTACAGTGGGATTACTAGCCTCATCTAGATTATAGATATTCTCAGGGCCAAAATTAAAGTGGTTAATGCAAATTTTCAAAAAAAAGCTTGGACACGGCTTTTACTGAAGTTCATTGACCTCGAGAGAGTAGATCCTTCTGGTAAAAACACAACTGCAGTTTTGAGTGTTCAGTGCAAGATTAAAATATCGTTGCCTAACTGGACTACACGGATAGTATAGGACAGTGTTGCCAGTATAAAATTTCAAGAAAAGCTCGATGAAACTCCATATAAAAAAAGTGGCTGAAATACGGGACCGCCTTTTTCTTTGTATAGTTAAGAATAATAAGTAATTGGGAGCCCCCAAGTGGAGCTATTATAGCAGTTTTCCCCGATTCTTTATTACTAAGAGCCAATAAATCTAACGGGTTTTGTTTTCTATTCATATTTTTCGAGGAATTGCTATTCTATTTTTATGAACCACAATTTGGGCTTTGTTTGCTAAAAAAGTGGAATTTTTCTAGAAGCTTTGTAAAGTTCAAATACATTGCACCAGTATTTGATCCAAATGATTTTAATTTGCTGGAGATTCATTGTTCACGATCGGTTTTTCATGCATACCATCTTCATCGCAAATCGTTAATTTTTAAACGCATTTTTTTGTATTTTTAAACATGATGCCGTATATTCCTCATTTCTAAAAGTTTTAAGCACTCATTCTGTGTGAAAATAAACAGCAAATCTAGAATTAAAATAATGCACAAATCTTTACTGACTTATTTCTCTAGATATACTGACAGGAAACACCTTTACAATTGTAATCCACTGATAAACTTTCCTTGGATTTTGATAAGAAAAATCCTATTAGTATTTGTAGATTGATGTAAGATATTCCGCCGGTGGATTTACAATGTTCACGGAATTATAAAATGTAGGAATATTTAGGAGATATTCGATGCTTAAAAAAGACAAGAAATACAAATGTACAATACTAAAACCAAGGATTGTGATTAAGTGGCGTCATAAGCATTTTTGTTTGTTTGTTTTGTTCCAATGTAAAACACGATTGAAAATTCTTGCACTTTTTGTGCCTACATTAATTATTTCCCTACAGAAGTGTTCAACAACTAAAAAAACAAAAAAAAACAAATAAGAATGAGAAAATCTCAATGTGATAATTTTAATACTTATGTAAAATTATTTTATTTCGCAGAGCAATTCACGCCTTGAAAAACAACCCAAATAGGTTAAGAACAAAAGCATGGATAAGCCAATATGTTTTAAAAACAATAATAAAAAATAGCAAAAACTAAGCATCAATTTTCAAAAAATTGTATTACGTATTGTGAAAGATAGACGACAAGAATTATAAGAAGGGGGAAAAAGAAATGGAAATTTTCCTTCAAGGATTTCTCATTTAAAATTTTCTTTGTTCTTTCTGTTTTCTTCTTTTTTTTTTTTACTATTGTTCCGCTCGTACATTTAATACTATATTTTTTCCGTTTTGTTATAGCGAAAAATGATGAAGCAATTTATTAATATTAATTAATTTAAAAATCTAATTCTAATGACGCACTTTTTTTTAGGCGAATAGTAATTTACTTTTGGTATTTTTTGTTTTTTATTTTTTAAGATTGTTATTAAGGAGATATGTGTGAACAAACCGAATAATAAACGTTTTTTATTATTAATTTTCGTGTTTATAGCCTTTGATTTTCTGAAATATTAGCTCTGCTTCTTTATTCTGTGTGCAAATTTTGCTTTTTAAACAAAAGGATTTCTTTTTATCTGCTGAAATACATAATTATTGGCCTTGTCTTATTTCGTTAAATAATTTCAACATCTTTATATAGATAAAAAGGACTATATGACCTTTACTGTGTCATAGTTTTGAAATTCTATCCGCCCGATGCCAGCTTTTAATCTAAAAAAAAAAACAAAACTTTTCACGGGTGGCGTTGCTTTATCGCCTCTCTTTAGGAAAGGAAATTATAATAAAATGCCACATTTTTATAATAAGTCCCAGTTGATTTCAAAATTCTTTCGTAATTGCTTTGGGAAAGCTCTGCGATAGACAGATCAAGCCCTACGGCAATCTTTTTCAGTCTTACGCTCTTCGTATTTAACACTTCTTTTCTCAAACCTTTGTACGTGTTATTTGATTGATTACTTCTCCAAATGGAAAATTTTTAAAATTATTTTTGGGCATAATACGAGGTTAAGCAATCACCAACAATATCATCATCACGCGATCCTTGTAGTCTTACGTGTTTTTCCGACTATGTTTGCAATTTTGGGTATATCCCCAACAGTTAACAACATGCAACATCCACGGGATTCCTTTCACGTCGTCAAAACACCGTATACAAGGTTTTTAGCACTTCTGATTATCTTTGCAGTTTTATGCTCTCCTTCGACTTACGCGAAGGCGGTGTCATCTTAACAACGGTCTCGGCGGGTGAAATTCCATTTAAAGCCATATCTGACGTCCCAGCTTTACTAGTTTTTATGACATCACTTGGAACTCTGTCCAAAAAGCCCAAATCATCAGCATATCTAAGGACCTACTTGGATTTGTTTTTTTTTTTTTTTTATATAGCGACCTTAAATAGCCCCGTTAACAAGCAAAATTATCCAATTTGGGACCATCACAATCTACAAAGGATTCAATAGCGTCATTTGCAACCCGAAATAGTCACTGTTTGGGATTTGGATTTTGGTCTAGCGGCGTCATTGGATCTTATTTCTTCCAGAATGAGAAGCGAGTTGCATTTCCTTTTAACCACGAGACAATGGAATTTTTTTTATCCAGCTCACATGGTACAGACTTAACAAGCGTTTGGTTTGAGAAAAATTGTACTACGTGTCAAGGTTTCAGGAAATGGAGAGATTACGTGAACTCCAAGATCATGCGATTTAATCATTTTCTGTCTAGTATGCGCTGATAAACCTACAATGATGACTTTAAGCATAGTAGATCCCCAGTGACATAAACGTGCTATCAAGGATTGTGTGTCTCGGACACATGCTACCAAACAGAGTCGTCTAATGAGAGACTGGCGGATACTTCAAAGAACTTTCACTCCCAGGAGTATTCACCATGGACCTCACCTCATGGGAGGCGGCAATCTATAGCAGAACCTCAGTGGTAGATGGCCTCAGGAATCCCATGGCCCGCCCAGTCGATCCTGGTGACCACAGACCACAATATTTTCGAAGGGACATTCGGCGGCCGGCGCGTTTAACGGCTTTTGTGTATGTTGAGAATAGGATGGGTCGTACAAAAAAAGCCTCTGCCTTCTCCAAAAAAACTTGATGTCGTACATAGTAGGGATAGAAGAGAAGAGAAGAGAACGAAAAGAGCTTTGATACTTAAGCTCAAGAATATCGCTTTGATACTTAAGCTCAAGAATATCGCTTTGATACTTAAGCTCAAGAAGAGCGTTTATTAAAAAATACCGCGTAAACACGATGGATCATGGTCTTCTACAGCTTTTGCGGCAAAGTTAAATACTCTGTTACAAATGTTATTAGTGGTATCATAGAAGCTGTTCAATCTCACTTTGGGTCGGAAGTATTGTTTATAATTATCTAGGTTTATTTTTATATCATGCCTTTGGTTATTATTACAGACTTCCCCGCAGCCTCTTATAAAATGATTTGTTGTTCTCTTCTCCACCTTTCGCATACGCGTAGCACACACAATCTTTAAGTAAATAGCAGAGAATTTCATGACAAGGTCCTTATACTGTTCAATCATAAGGAAACCAAGGTCGGATTCTTGGAGTGTTACTCTTTCCACTCATCTTATCTTCTGAATGGCAAGCATATCGATTTTTAACGATGTGCCTCAGATTTGACAATATACGTAGTGTGCTCCAAGTATTCGTGGCCTAAGGTAGAAGAAGAGGTGAGAGTGGAAAAGGACAGTGGTTATTTTTTGATATATACCTTTATTTCAACAAATTTTTCACATCTTTTAATGAGTGCCTTAATACCATTACCCGTGGATTTCTTCGTCGAAGATAAACTTCCTTCCCCGCAAATCTGAATTTAGTTTAGCAAATAAGAAATAGTCACTTGAGGTCAAGTCTGGACTGTAAGGTGGATGATCCAATTCCTCGAAGTCGCATTCTTTAACAGCAATCTTTGAAATAGCAGCAGTGTGTATGGGCGCATTACCGTGTAAGGGGTCAGTTTCCCTCTCCTTTATTCGACAGTGACTTTACGTAACTTTCGAAGCCGTATTCCCTCACAGCAGCAGTGTGTACGGGCGCATTATCGTGTGTGAAAGTAGTACTTTTCAAGACAGTTTTCCTCTTCTTTTCTCGACAATGGCTTTACGTAACTTGCGTTGAAATCCAGCGCAATACGTGGCATTTACAACGATATTACGTTCTTTGAAGCCCAGCAACAGAATACCTTCAGTATCGCAGAAAACTGTTGCCATGACCTTTCTGGTGTTTTGTGTGAACTTCGCTTTTCTTAGCACTGGTTCTTCGGGGTGATGCCACTCCATTGAATCCGTTTCGGACAAAGGATCGTGGTAAAGAACCATAGTTTTATCCCCTGTCACAATCCTATGGAGAACACTGTCTACGTCGTCTTTACATAACTCCAAAAATAGCTGATAGCACTCAATTTGCCGTACTTTCTGCACTGAAGAAACAATTCGCGGTACCCATCTTGCGCTGATTTTTGTCATACCCAAATGCTGATGAAGAATCCGAAGGACACTTGTTTTCGATATATCGGTTTGTTCTCCGATTTCCTTGGTCTTTAATCGCCAGTCTGTCAGAACAATTCTCTTAACCAAATTCACGTTATCTGTGTTGCTGGTCCCCCACAGCGTGGATCATCTTCAATTGACTCCCGTCTCCAGCGAAAAAGCTTTGACTAATGTTTAACCATCAGAAATGATGGTGAAGATTCTCCTTTTACACGATCCATCCATTTTATTGCAGCACGGTATTCAATTTTTGATATTTTCGTTTTTCTAGGCAAGATCACTTTACTTTTCGAATCACTATTTCAATCTGTTTGAGAATATTGTCTCAACAGGGACTTTTATACCCTCAAAAGGGATGAAGGTATCAGGTAGGAAAAGGATGCACTATGTACCTGAAAGGTTGCTTTTGATCGCTTACCTGTAGGAATAAGGTTTTTATTCTTGAAAGGAGACTGCCAGGGTGCCATAGTCATTGATACCCAATTATGTGGGATCGAATTAATCTTGACGCAATTTCCTGCTTCATATGCGCATCGAATCTGGTTAGCTTGTCATCCCATTTTCCCTTTACTTCTTTTCTTTTTTGCTTGAAGTTGTGCTTCTGCATTTTAAAACATTTGCTAAAATTGAAAATAATTTTCAAATTTTGTCAGTCACTGTATAGAAAAGAGTGAGAATAAATTTACACACTTTTTACTCTTTTCAATTTTATTTTTATTATTATTTTTTTATTTTTTAGTGCTTGTTTTTGAATAAAAAATATTCCCACCGCAGCTCAAAAATGAATTGATCTTTAGATTCTTCTCCTTTCTTACATTTTCTGAGAACTACTTTACTGTGTTAGCAATTGCTGCATTAGTTGTTACTTTTTTTTTGAAGCTATGCTGAGGACTTTCAGAAAATTTTGTTTTCACATTTTATTTTCTTTATGCGTGTTTTGTAATCCCGAAGCTCAATGCAAATTTCGTAATACCACTTTTTTGCTCGTATGTTTTATATTTTTTTATTACACCGCTAAACTCCAAAATAATAATTGAGAAATCAACCATTTTAGATAAATAAGAAAAAAATTGCTTGTTACACGCTGTGTCTTGTTGAGATACGTTAAAGTTTAATTTTGCAAAGGATACAATAAATAAATCAATACAAATGCTGGTGTATAAATCAGGGCTGTTAACTAATTAGAAAGGTAACGTTAGCAATTAGCATAGAATCACTAGATAGGTTATATATCAAATACGCTGGCTACCTAACTGCTAGCGGCTACACAAATCTCGATATCTCTATTGAGTACATTTTATCCGCTGAAAGGCACTGTACTGTACCTTTGAAGACCTTACAAAATTAATACACTATCTCAGATTTGAAAAATAATACCGATTTTTCGCTAGGCAAACAATCGCTACGCAAAATATCACTGACTTCACACACACACTTCTGTCTGTCTATCATCAAAATTAAAAATTAAACAAAGTGTGGTGAGATGTCTGTTTAGTATTGTTTGGATCTGTGATATATTCTGCCCAAACATTGTGACTGGTATTCAAGTAGAATTAAACAAATAATGCTTGTTTTGAATATCTACTAATGTTAATAATGTTTCATGATATTTTTCCCATTTCTATTTTTGAGCATCTAAATGTACTGTAAATAATGGGGACTAGACTTCTCCTACTATATACATTTACACGTGTAAAACTCTTTGTACATTTTGTATTTACCAAGGCATTTTGTATATGGAGTGCTGTAGACAAGATAACAAGTAAGAAATTAAGAAGGAAATTTCTGTAGTAACTGAGATAAAGTTAATCAAACTAACTCAAGTCATGTGTAAAAATTGTACTTTTAAGTTGAAAGGGAGAGAAAGAGCGACAGAGAGAGAGAGAGAGAAAACTAATTTTTGTATGGGAACTTGTAGCCGTCTTAACTTGTATTCGATTATACTGAATGAAAAGAAATATGAAAAAGTAAAATGTGATTTCACTTATGTTTTAGATGAACTACTTGCACATGTCCCACTGGTCTCGGGGGTCACATTTATCTTTGCCTTTTGTTCATGAACAACTACAGTACATACAGTCATTAAATTTGTCTTCAAATCAAAAGCAAAACGATTTGTTTTTCAGCAAAAAGCCTACGAAGCCGATGTAGCCCAAAATAGGCTAGTCATATATATCCCTGCAATATGTACATTAAATCCCTCGAGTCTTTCCGCTCTGTTGATGAAGGAAGAGGAGGAATATTTTTCAACTGTTCTGGTAACAAGACGCCTGCCCCGAAGGACTTCCTTTTAAATGGGAAAATCGACTCAGTATATCAGAGGCACATTAGAGGCATTCAGCTCAACTAGCTCAAGGACACTAGAAGTTATTCTTAATTTTTTTTGCCTATAGAAATCCATGTTAAAAAACTGGCAGCGTCCACGGCTTTAAGACTGTAACTTAATAGCTGTTTGGGTGCATGCGGGCTCGTGTCTTCTCCATGAGTTCATAATTGAGCTGCTAAGAACCGAACTCCCTATTTTTGAGGAAGAAAACTACCACCCACTCGATATCATGATTACTTCAGAGTCCGAGGTCAAGATTCCATCGAAGGAGGATTGGGAACCTCACTGTTATTCCATCTCTGACGCATTTAATTTCTATACGCACGGATCAAAAACTGAGTGGAACGTTGTGAAGTGTTTCAATCAGAAAAGATCTACAATCTTGCTTGTGTACTCAGTAATGAGAATGGAATAATTTAGTTAATTAAATAGAATAGAATAGAATTGTATTTATTTAAATCGTACAGAAGATACAAGATCTTGTTAGTGTACATTAATAATCGGAAAGAATTAGGTAACACATAATCTAAGCGAAGCCTACATCTAGAAAAAAAATAAATAAAAAAAATAAAAATAAAATGATATGGAGAAGCAAAAAATAAGTATAACTGGAACAAAGTAATAATAATAATGATGAGTAATAACAATAAGCCCTGTGGTACAATATCAACGAGAAATAATAAATAATAATCTAGAACTAAAAATTACAACTGAAAGAAAGAAACCCACACTTTACAATCAACGTGTCACCTAAGTTATTAGATCGCGAATCTGTCTTAAAAACGCACCACGAGAGCTCATGAGTTGCCTGGTGTTAGGGAGAGAATTTCATTTCCTCGCAACTTGAACAAGGTAAGACTTCTCACCAAACTTGGAAGAACATCGAGGGACCTTAACCTTTAGGTGCCTAGAGGACTGTAAGAACTGCAGCTTGTCAAACATATAGAAATATGAGTTGCCGCCGTGTCAGATATGCCTTTATAGACATACCGAGGAAGTCATTGATGTAAGCTGATATATGATCATATCTTGGTAGTTTATAAATATAACGTACTGCATCATTGAACGCTACAACCATCCGTCTATGACATCTCGAGTCAAGCTTGCAGAACACCAGGCTACAGTAGGAGAAATGGGGCAGAAGTACAGTTTTCGCTAGTTTCAAGCGTAGGGAAACCTAGAGGCAGCCAGAGCTTACCCATAGCTGGCGCAGGCCGCCATACACTTTATTCATCATCTGGTCAATATGACCACAGCAGCTAAAACAGTTATTAATTATGCAACCTAAGTTTTTAATAGAATCGACATATTTTAACGTTGTATCACCAAGGTAGACACAAGGAAGATCTGACACTTCCAACGCCTGTCTATAAACTGCCATGCATTTGGATTTAGAAGGATTCAGTGTCAGCATATTACTAACTGAGCAATCGCTAATGTGCTGCAGGTCTTCATTAACTCGGTCGACTAGGCCAATAGGACTGCTGAAATATAACTGAACATCGTCCGCATATAAGTGCACCTTAGAATGATAGAAAATGTTCACCAAGTCGTTTACATAAAGACTGAAAAAGAGAGGGCCCAAGATTGAGCCTTGAGGGACACCAGAGGCTAGATGGATCGAGTTGGAGAGTAAAGATCTGAGAACGCTGTTCCAGAAAACTACTTATGAGCCTAAGGGTAGTGGAGGAGAAACCAAATAATTCACGATATGTATTCACAAATACATGATAACAAATTCAAGAAATGGAATAAATGAAGAGAAGAAAGTAAATAAACTAAAACTAAACTATGAAAAAATAAAGAATCCAAAACAAGAATAGAAGTGAGTAAGTATAAAAATAAACAGCATTGCGTGACGTGAGAAAATAGATATGCACAACAGGTGAAGATAATATATGGCACTTGAAATAGAAACATCTTGAAAGCTGTTCTTCATGGATCTTCTGACTTTGTCGGTACATATTCTGTGTCTCCGGCCATTCAGTCATAACAGTCACAGCCTATTCAATTTCCAAATGAAATGTGATTTTTCTCTGACATTCTCTGTCACATTCGAATTACTAGAAAAGTTCGAGTAACTTTTGGAAGACTAGAATTGAATTCTAATTTGGCAGATAAAAAAAATTCTCCGTATTGATGCCAATCTTGCGACTTCTACCATGGATCAAACAATGTGTGAAGATTTAAAGGCATTTGAAAAACGATTAACGGAAATTCTGGCAGCATATCATCCCTCAACAGTACGTTGGAGATTTATTTTGATAGCTTTACTCATAAATGCAGTCGTCGGGGTGTGGTACTGGTCGAATGTTATAAAAACTACCCTAATACCCCTACTGCAGGAGTACGCCGTAAATTATACTCTTAGGACCTGCATTGTTGCCACAGCGACATTTATTCCGGCTGCGATTATGTTGACTTACGTTTGTAGGAACGCATTTGCTACAAGAATTATAGTTGTTCGAATGCAGGGGGTATTAGAGGACTTCAATATGAACTGTGATGAAGAGGGAAAACTTATACTGAGAGTGATACCAAGCAACAGTCGGGATAAAGTGAAAAAATTGGATGCGGTGAGTTCTTGCGATGAAGTAGTTGGTGTGGTAAGGTAGAAAAATTTTAGTGTTAAGTTAAATAGGAAAAAGAGTTTTCACAAGTGTAAGCAAATATTTAAAGTAAATTTAATAAATAATGTTATTGCAAGGGTAAATGAAAATTTCGAATTATTTGTGCAAATTTTGCTCTGAGTTCTTAATGAAGGGTATTCCTGCTGCCAAGTGGAATGCCTTTGCAGCGTACAGATTAAAAAGTTAAAGACTAAAAGGCTTGAAAACCTGTTTTTTAAACCTGGTCAAGTATAGACAATTACGGAGGAAATACTGTAGAATTCTGTAATCTCTCCTCCCTAAAAAAAAAGACTCACAAGATCCCCTAATCTACTCTAAGCAAAAATAATATTTTTTTGGTTTTACAAGTTATCAGAACATGATCTCTTTTGCAGGATATGAAACAGAGAGTCAGTTCATTCTTCAATACCCGTGTGCTCTTATATGCGTATGCGAGCCACTTTTTTGCTATGTATACTGTACTGAAAGCCTTCCAATAGTCAATCAGAAGATGGGTGTTCATTTGGTTTACATTGAGATATTATTAACAAGGTAATTTGGAGGCCAGATAGAATTATGATATTTTCGGATCCTGAACATAAAAACTGGTCGAATTTCTGTCCAAGACTTTTCTTGTCCAAATTATATATACAAATGTACCAATTGGTCTGTAAGTATAGTTTCCTCTCTGGCAGAACACAGCAGGTTAAAATCAATGATGGTTACTCACTTCCTGCAAATATCTTTTGTGTTGTACCCCAGGGTTCAATTTTGGGACCATTGTTGTTTTCATTATATATAAATGACTTACCCTCTGAGGTGTGTACTGCAGTTGTATATCAGCGCGCCCGCTGAACGCATCCATTCCTGTATTGAGGATTTGTGCCATGATTTGGATCGCATTTTGAACTGGTCGAAAGATAAGTCGCTATCCCTTAATCCCTCCAAAGTCTTGGTTTATTGTACTCTTTCGTGGTGAGGTATCCACTCATTCTAACCTTCCTGGAGAACTCGCCTCTTATTAGGGTGGATAAAGCTAAGAATTTGGGGGTTATCTTTAACGCTAAGATGACTTGCTGCGACCATATCACTTTGATTCTGGCAAAAATCTACTCAACTTTGAGAAGACTCTGGATAATTGCGTCTCTCCTCCCGACGAATACCCGCTTGGGTTTAATTAAGGCTCTGATCCTCCCCTTTTTTATCAGCAGCCGCGTGGTTTACCCTTGCCTAGACTCAGGGGTGTGCAGGTAAGATCATTGTAGCCTTTAATGACTGCATTCGATTTATCTATGGTCTTCGATGCAGAGATCATGTGTCACCATATGTTTCTTCCGTCGTTGGCTGCTCTCTTAAAACTTACGTCAACATAAGATTATTAAGTTTTCTCCACAGAATGGACTACTGTGAGAGCCCAGGGTATCTTCGCACGTCATTCACCTTTCTTCGTTCCCAGCGCCAGAATGATATTCTTTTACTCAGGTTTAGGACTCTTGTTGGTGAGCGCTCTTATGTTGTTCAGCCTGCTCGACTTTCGAATTCAACTCGTTCACCCAAGCGGCCGGCTTATATAGCTCGAAACAATTGTCAAACGATCGAATTGTTATGAGATTTACATAGTAACTCGATCGTTCGACCATCGTTTTCGAGTTACAAGAACCCATCCTTGGTTTCTTTTTGGTACATCTCCCGATCGTCCGAGCTAAATTTGAAATTTCTTCCATTATTCTTTTATTTCTAGTTTTAGCTGCTTTTCATGCTTTATAGGGTGCTTCCTTATTCTGGGTTTTAAAATTTCTCATATGTGTTCAATAGGATTAAGGTCTGGAGATTGGGAGGGTGTTTCTATTACTTTTGGGCAGTTCTACTGCAGCCATTGTCGGACATTTAGAGCCTTATGCTTGGGATCGTTATCCTATAACATTTTCACCTCCGTGCTACAGATTTGAAATTATATTTTCTTTTGTAAACTCCTCGTTTGGCTTTCTCCACACTCGGCAGCACCCAACGGAGCCAAACGGATTTATTTTGCACTCATCGGCGAATAAGATCTGCTTCCAGTGAGAGAAATCGCATCCTTGCACTGATTTTGCAAACTTAAGTCGAGCCATTCTATTTGTTTCACTAATGTAGCGCTTTTTTCTTGGCATTCTTCCATGGAAATTTGCTTCACGCAAAACTCTGCGGACAGTTTCTGTGCTGCACTTTACATTTAGTGAATGTTTGAAGTGTGCCCTTAATTCAGGAGCACTCACTTTTGGACACTTCTTTTTCTATCTTCGATCCGACCTTCACTTTAGAATTTAACGGGCATGAAATATTTTAATTTAGTTCTTTTTTTTTAAGTATAATCGATTTTCTGAACTGCAATTAAACCATTAAAAGAAAGAACAACTTTAATTGAGTAAAATATGAAAGTTTTAAATGGAAAACAAATTTTTGTGACTAACTGTATGTTTTTGTCCAGAATATCACGAATTGGTATGAACTTATCCCCACGAATTCTTCACCTACGGCTTTGACGAATCATTGAATGTAAAACGTTCTGGAGACATTACAGCTCTCAAAAGTGAACGTCCATAAACTTCATCCCACGAACTTTTGATGCTTTCAACATATGAACGACAAACAATTGCGAAATTAATGATAGAGATTATGTTTGTGTGTGCAAGTCTGCTCTAAAGACTATGGACATGGAGATTTTGTCCGCCAGATTTTAGTTTGGAAATTTTGCCCATTTATGATTTTATTTTCGAGGTTAGGTAAATAGAAAAAAACTCTTATTTCAGTTTTTTCTTTAATGTGACCGTAGTACTTTTTATTAGTCACAGCTTTTAGATACTTGCATTATGTTTTGTTCGCCTTGTGGGCATAAGCTTTCTGCATATCCTCTAAAGCTAGTATCATCGACCAAGCAATAACAAAAACACTAGTCTGCTGCTAAGGCAGAGCATAAACGTTTTTTCTCTACTTTTGATTCAGCGATGCCTCGCCCGAGAGCTGTAGACCGTGAAGGGTTTATTGCTTGCAGTACAGAGCGAGGCATCGATGGACAAAAATTCATGAAGAGGCGTTCACTGCCTGCCTTAAGAGCAGAACAGTTTTGGTCGATGCTAGTAGTCTTCTTTCTAATTACAATATCCAAAATAAGTTTGAATTTTAATAATAGCTTCATTCATCAAATGACCTCGGCAATAAATTGGTCTTCTAACTCCTTCAAAACTGTTTAGTTTTCGTCAGCATGTTCCTATCGTTTTCAGGACATGCTCAATTCAAGTTGAAAATTCTCTCAATAGAGTTTCGAATCTGCAATTTTAGCAAATTTCAGTGTTCCCATCTCGAAGATCGTATTTATATGCACATCTACTGCTGTTGCTCAACTGGAGGGTGTTTTACAGGTTTTTATTAAATCTCAACTCAACTGATTTCCTAATCTGATGTTAATTAAAAAAATTGCTTTTTAATGTTTATTTTAAAATTATGTACTTTTTACTTTTTGAATAAATTGCAAATTTTTGAGACTGTATCTCCTACAAAGCAGCAAAATAAAATTCTTTAAATGACAACAAATTTACAAAATATCAACAAAATTAAATTGTACAATTAAACTTTGACAATGCGAGATTAATACTTCCTTTAAACTTTTAACTTAAATAAATATTGCTCAGGTAAGTGTGAATAATTGCTTGAAGCTAAGAAAACTGTAATCTGCCGCTGGTTATGTGTTCGTACGCAGCCTACAAGAATATATTTATAATTTTTACACTACCTACTACTCTCCAAGTAAATTACAAAAATCGTATTTACCTTGATTGTTGTATAACAATAGCCGATAAATCCAGCCATTTCAGATTCATAGCTTGGTCCTCTTGTAAGATCATCAAGAAGAGCAAGTTCAGCACCAAGATGTGGTACACCAGCACGGAGTACAAGAAAAACTGTAAGTGGCATCATATTATCTGCGCCCAGTATCACAGTGTGTTCTGTAATATGATATTGGTAGATTAGCGAATTGGATTTATTAATGTAGTAGTCTCACCTGGAGTGTTTTTATAAGCCTCCTCTATCAATTGCATTGATTTTTCTATCACATTCAACATTCCTTGTGGACAGTACTTTTCAGTGATTTGTTTAAAGGTTGATATAGCCTCCCGAAAAGAATCGTGTGTAATAACATTTAGGAGAGAGCTGAAAAGAAGTTATGGGAACTTATGTAAACCCGAATTTCTTACTTCTGTTTAGGTTGTAAATAAAAAATTGTTGAATACATTTACTCAAGACAGCATAATTTGCAATTGCTGGTCCTTCGAGCCGGATATATCACAAAAATTGCATAAATAAACCACGGAACTTGTTGAAAATAGAAACTAAAGTCTTTCCTCTTTTGAAAATAATTGCCAAAGTGTTTTGATGATGTCAAATATGCAGTGGACCCTCCAAGTTTCTGCAATATTTCTCTCAGGGCGATGAATGCTTTGAGTGATGACACCACTTTTGTTTCTTACGTATCCTCTGTAACTTTTGTCCAGCAATCTACTTTTTTTATATTTCGTTTCTGGAGCACTATGCATCCTCTGGTTTTCTTTTCCTGTTCCTTTGCTGCGACTACGATCCGAATCAGCTGTGACGTGAGAATCAGGAGAATTTTTTCTGAATACAATTCATTACTTCTTGAGAGTCCTTCAGGGATATAATCAGGATCATCTGCACTTATTCCTTTTTCGAGTTGATTTTGTTTATCGTCCTATTTCGCAAGCAAAATATTGGTTTCGTTTGTGAGAGGAACTAGTTTGCAAGTTGTGGATAATAAAGAATTTTGAGAATGTTGCTCGATTTCAATCCTTTTATTCGACTCATGATATTGTTATTTTTATTCTTCGAAATCAATTGTACGCTGTGATCATGTAGTACAATCGGCAGCTGAATGAATGCAGTACAATTCTCAGTCGAGTCAGTATCCGAAGTTGTTTGTTTCGGGTTATCTAATACGCTATCGCAACAAGACTGTAAATTTTTGTAAACCAAATTGGTAAGGCCGTAGGATCACGCACAATTTACAACATTTTCCACATTACCTGGATTTTTTCTTCTTGTAATTTATTTTCTATATAATGAATACCGTTACCTATTGGACCAGATATTTGTAACCGGCCAACCAATTCTTTTAATACGAGGCTAATTATTCATCTACAAAGAAAGCCAAAGATTACATTAGGTCTGTTATATGAGGCTAACCGGATTTTTCCTGACGACCTCAGTCAACTTTCTGCGTTCAATAACGCCCCGAAATCGTCTGAAGTTTCCCAGGCATGTGTTCATTGACGGCTGTCAGATTTAGTCTCGGTCAGTCTTGGTCAACTTTTCTTGCCCAAGCTCTAGACTTAAGGCAAACTCAGGAGAAGTGTCAGTCGTGGAAGTGACAGCCCAAGTTGTCCAGACGAGTTTGGGCGGCTTTGACAGGTTTCCTGAGATTGTACGAAGTTCTCCCGATTAATCTGAGCAGTGGCTCATTAAACAGACCTATTATACATCGTAATCGGAAATGAGATATGAAAATACCATGTGTGATATATTTTTGAAATGAAACTTCTATACCGTAAATAGAGAATAAGAAAAATTCTGTAACGAAATTCAAATGTAACGAGTAACAACATCAATAATGTTAAGCAGCAAATGGCGTGGTCAGTATTAAGATGGCTGAGGGATTGTGTTGGCAGTATTCACGAGGTGAGTAAATATTAAGGAGACCCCTGCTGTAGAAATCCAGGTGATTTTTAAAAATCAATTTAAAATAAAATAAACAATACGACATATTGTCATCTGTGAATCTACAAAAAGCGTAAGAAATTTCAAAATTGCGGAAATAACACAGATTTGAATACAAACAAATGATTTTTGAAGTGAAACTTCTATAGCGGAGGTAGTAATAGCAAATCACGAGATTTTTGTAACGAAATTCAAAATGTAACGCTAAGACGATAGACGGCCGATCAAAAGGTTAAGGAGCAAGTGTCGTGGTCAGTATTAATATGAAGGACCGTTTGTGTTGGCAGTGGATATTTTCAGCAAAACAGAATTTCGGAGAATTGCGATATGCCTCATTTTTATGCGCGCATTTACGAACTGTCTGGATTTAATTTACTGAAATCACGGAAAATGTAAATTTTCACATTAACGATGCGCTTATTTGGGTGAAGCACACACTATTTTGATTTAATAATGAATTTCCCTTCTAGTGCATTTCTCAGTGGAGTACCGAGAAACATTTAACTGTCTCAGGTAAAAATTGTGTTTAAGCTTTGTGTTTAAGAGGTCCATTCTAGATCGGGGCTGTTAATATAGCCTATGATTCGTTTGGGCGTTAAATTCGAAACATACGTTAGGCGTATCAAGATAATTTTACGTTGGCAAATGAATGGTTCCGCTTTTAGACAAAACCTTCACATGTCATCCTTGACTATGCCCATCTTTTTAAAATGATATTTTAGAGGACGGCAGTGACCGGATAGAAAGTCTGTCAAGATCCTTAGCTTCGATTTGTTGGACATGAGGAGTTCCTCCGTATTTTTCCGTATAGACCGCAGGACGCCTGTGAACCAGTGAAATTATATTCGACACCCTTTTTTGCCAAGCGGTCCGCAGTCTCATTTCCTTCTACGCCCTCGTGCTCTGACACCCATATTAAAGTATGTGTCTGACAAAATATAAATGTGGACTCCTTTCATACTCTTACAAAGGATTTGTTTTAAATAAAGAATATAATGAATATATAATGATGCTTTCCGCCTTCCTTTTCCTTGTTAAGGTTACAACAATATTTTTATCTTTGCGTAATATTGAGCTACTGAAATACATTTATAAAATTGCCAATCTCGATAGACGTCGTAAAGACATTGTCATAGTTTATAGCCCAATCTTATTTTATCACAACGCTGTTGCCTAAATTTCAATTTCTAACATTTGTTTATTTTCGCATGCTGAAGAATTTGATTTTAGCAGTAATGTCTTCTCCATCTCCTTATAAGTAGTTACCTGGTTAGCCAGTGTCTAAAGCTTAAGTATATTACCTTTCCAAGCCTATTAAAGCAGCTAGTTCAGTATTAGACATCTTTTCGGCAAATAACACTTTCTGCCTGTACAGTTCATCCTTCTCACTGTGTTTGTTGGCATAAAGAACGAAAAGAGTTGAGTAAATGCCCTCTGATAGAACTATTGGATAAAGAAGACTGATATGTGAAACAACTTCCCGAGATCTAAAATAAACTCAGTAAATCTTCATTTGTAAAATTGCTTTATGAAATTCATACCCTTCAATTGAGCAAAAATCGACGGGTAGAGCAGGAAACATTTTCCTTATGATCTCGTAAATTCTTATTGAAATGGATTCCCATTCAAGCATAGCTTGAGATGCAAGAATCGATGTTGGTTTAACTTTCCAGCATCCATAGGATGTGTAAAAACAATTAGAAATTCTTTCATTCAAAATACTGAGTGGATGGAAAGGTTCCTTAAATGCCTGGAAAAAGAAGCGAATTTAATAACAATGCAAACAAAAATATAAATTTTCTAACCTGTGCTAAATATTCTTTGATAGCATTCAAATCGTTCTGTTTCAAAGAATTAATGCCGTAGTCAGGAATATAATCCAAACTTGGAATGTTACTATTAAAACTTGGTGAACTTTCTATAGAACTACGAAGACTATTGTTCTGGCTGTCCTTTAGTAAAGTTCCATTCAAAAAAGAGATTAATGCGTCATCAACTCCAAACAAGCGTCCACTAATTTTTTCATACTTTTCGTCACGATCAAAGAGTGTCTCATTGCTGTAAGATTTTCTGTGTGATTTGACTTGAACAGGACTTCGTCTTGAATATAAACTGGCTGTGGATTTAAGACTAATTTTGTCTAGACTGGACGAAAATCTCAAAGATAAATCAGTGTAATTTGATTGTAGAGTGATGTTTTTCGCAAAATAACTGGCCGGATGTGAGAAATCATGTTCTTTGGATCGATCTTTTTCTCTTTGCGTTGTCATAAATATTGCAATCCTGTTCCAGATTTGTTTGACATTCGTTAGACTTGAAGATCGGAAAACTTGCTCCTCCCAATTGTCGAATAATGTACGCCATTTTCTATTGCAGTCCACTACTAGTTCACCGATTGATCTACGAAATAAAAAGATAGAAATAGATGTTACACGTTTTAAAAACACTTACTTCGGATATTTTGGAAACTGCTGATTTAGCGAAACAGATCCCACTACTACTTTTACATCATTCCATGTACCACCGAGATTGCCACTTATCACGTTCCCAGTCAAATAAATATCTTTACCGTTTCTATCATTTTCCTGGAAGAATATCTCCACAAATATTAAAATAAAAGTTTAAAATGCAAAATTCGTACCTCCTCAATTCTTGAGTAAGGCAGACAATAACATCCTTTTCCATTAGGCCCGTTAATAGTCATCTCACCTTCGTAATAAGAGCCATTTTCAAACACAGCAATGCCCTCGCCACAAAGTTCATCATTAACGAAGATACCTTCAAAGTAATCACTGTTCATTGTCACACAGATGCCCACTCCAGTTCGTTTGTTTTCGGCAAACATTCCCATGTACTTGTTTCCAGTGATTGCATCGTCCAGCACTCCATATCCATTTTTTGCGTTTCCAATAAATTCACCAACATACGTGTATGAATTTGTCCTCAACACTCCATGACCATGGAAAAGTCCATCGCGAAAATAACCTTCGTAAAGGTTGTTGTCTTTCATTTCATAAACTCCATATCCATGAAATTTTCCGTTTTTAAAGTAGCCTTCGTAGAGTCCAAGAGAAGGTAGTACCATTTTTCCGTATCCTAAAGAAACGCTTAATAAGTAACTTTGTGTTAAGTAATAGCAATTTATGTTCTGGTTAATAGAAACCTAAAATCGGATAAGTTGCTGGAGCTGATGGCATTCCGGGTGACTAATTAAAAAGGACTTTTCTAAGAAATTATACACGGATACTTTATTTATGGAATGAGAAGATTATCCGTGATGAGTAGAACGGCACTACTATTAATAGTTCCTACGTCAAAAAGTTGTAGGCGACTGTATGTAGCAATCATCGAAGAATTGAAGCAATGTCGTTACTGAGTGCTGCATGTAAAGCCTTATGCCATAAGCGAGAAAATTCGGAGCGACTATTAGAGAAGCGTTAGGAAAAGAAGGTTGATGGTCGATCAGATCACAGTACGTGAAATTATACAGAAATGCCGGGAGTATAATAATTCATTCAATCGCATTTTCGATAGTATGGAGTGGCAACTGATGCTTTGACCGCTATGAAAATAACCCTACTATTACTGTGGCTCCGGGAAAGGTAAATCGATGGTGGATCAAATTATATAAAAATGCTATACTCACATCTCACTTCATTACTTTTTTGTGGATATCAAGTGGGTATACGACATTACAGTCTGGTAAACGTTGAGGGTTGCTCTATCCGATATCAAAGTACTCCGAAAAATGTTTTTTTAAGGTATTGCCCAAGCTCAGGGGGCGGGGCGGCGACTCCTAGTATACACAGCACGGCTTAGATGAAGGGAAATTATTTAGGGAAGAGGAGATTGGGAAATTTTAACCTGACAAATGTTGCACACAATTTTTGGCATGAAATTTTTACTGTGAAATATTCCACTAATTTCGCAAGTACAGTCACGGGTTATAGGTTACGTACGACCAAGAAGTTCACTCTCTGCCAACTCTATTGTTTCTGCGAGGTATTTCCAACCTTCGGGTAGTCTGTACGTTTAACTTATAGCTCTTTTTTTCATTTAAATCCTTTATATCCAATTAGGAGATTTGTCATTGCCGTTGAGTTTTAGGCAGTCTTTAGTAATTATTTTCCTAAATTTTCCTAACATGCATTTATCGAACGGTCTCAAAAACCTGGTATATCACTTCTTCCACAAAAAGACAGAAATCTTCAACGTAGATTCGAAAATAGATACAGCAGGACCTCCAGGATCCCCATCCTTTTAAGATGATGTCCGAAGCCACCGCGTCCAGTAGTCAATAAAACTAACCAACGGAGAGTTCCTCGCTCCATGCTTAGAACTCTCCTTTTGGTCGTTCCGCACGACAGCCTAATTGTTTTCTTAGCCTGTCTGCAGGTTGTCATACTATCCCATCGATTTTGATGTTCCTTTATGACCCAGTTCTCGATTAGCGATTTCACCATTCTCCCTCCAATGGCAGAGAAATGTTCCAGCCCTAGGAACTCCATAGCCGAACCCTGCTTTGCTAGGGCGTCAGCTTTTTCGTTCCCATCGATCCCAGTGTGTCCTCTAACCCAACAGAGTGTTACCTCATTTTCTGAAGCACACTCGTTGAGCTTCTGCACACATTCCATCGCCAGGGATGAAACCACCTCCGTCCGATCCATGCATTTGACCACCGCTTGATTGTCCAGTGCAATGAGGATTTTACTCCCTCGCACCTGGCCCTCTTTTAAATAGTCCAACGCACCAACCAGAGCAAGCATTTCTGCCTGGTAAACCGAGGTGCATCTTCCCAGGCTAACATAGCAGGACAAGTCCAGGTCTTCAGAGAATATCCCTGCACCTGCCCTGCCGTCAATCATAGATCCGCCCGTGAATATAAAAATATCCCCGGGTCCCTTTTCTGGGAGCGATCCGTCAGCAATAAGGGTCTTGTGAAACCTTTCGGTTACCCTGACCCTTTTTATCCTGTCCTTGGGCATCATGAGTTCCCTAATCCCTTTTACGTGATCCAGAATTCTCCTATGCCCATACACAGTCACACCAATTTTGCAGACCTTTTGAGGGACACCATGGAAATTATGATTTGTAAGATTATTTTATGAAAGCTTGTCGTATGTGTTTAGTTTATTTGCAAATGCAAAGTAGGAAAAATAATTACCTGAAATGTCTCCATTTTTAACATCTCCATAGTAAATTTTCCCATCGGGATATTCCAAATAACAAATTCCATGCATCACACCAAGTTTCCATCGACCATAGCATCTTACATCTGGATATTTCGGATGTCTTTCACTAAAAGTGTACCCAGTCATACGAATGCTTGACAATTTTTCTTCCAATGGTCTTCCTAAAGCATCTTTAATTGCTTTTTCAATTTGGTCAAGCCAAATCTTCTTGTGATCGTAAATTCGAGTGGTTAAAATAAAATTCTTCTCTGGTGTTATGACTTTTATTGAATTTTCACTATCAGCACTAATCCACATAGTGCTGAGTGGATAAATCTGAAATTGGCTCCCATATTGACAAAAATAATCCGAAAACAAAATGAACGAATGTGTGGAAAATGTACCGCCATGAGCAAGCTTTAAAGGAATTGTCCCAGAGTCTAAAAGAACTCGGCGATGGTTCTTTTTGAATGGTCGAAGTTGTACATTTTTCGCATTTTTTATCCAAAAATCTTTGGTATGATCAGCTAGTTCCATATTTACACAGTGTTTTGTTGCCAAATTCTGCCAATGAGATAATTTCTCGTTAATATTGCAAGCGGAATTGGTGTTGTCTTTAAGTAGCTGCTCAATGAAATTATGAATATTGGTAATCTGTCCAAATGGCAAGGCAAACACAATCTCACAATCCTCGTCTTCTCCAATGGCAAACAAATCCAGAGTATGTGTTATGTCGGCAAATCCACGGATAGATTTCACATCACAGTAAAATTTTGAATAGTCTTCGAAGACCTTAATCATCTCCTTCCAATTTGTGATGAATAAAAGTTGCTCAAAGGTGATATCGCCTCGGTAAAAATCTTCAACAGTTTGAAGACATTCCGCCAGAATGTTCAGAGTGTTTAAATAGCCCTGACAAAGTTGACTCGAAAACTGTAAATTGAACTGTTCTGAGGTTTTTTGTACATGTTTAACAAAGGTCACACAAAATCGATGTTTTATGCAGTTTCTTACAGTCGTTTGCATTGAGGCTAAGAACTGCTGGTAGTTCCTTGCAAAAGTTGTATGATTTTGTAAAATGAATCCGTTTGTCGCTAGAATTAGAGGAAAGTTCCTTTCGGTGGTGGGATGAAGAACAAATTCCGTTTCAAAAGAATTTTTTCCACTTTCCTTAATATACAGATCGGATTTCAGTACGACACTACTAAAGCTTCCGCAAAACGCCTCCAAAACAAATGCTTCTCTTGACTTCTTGACCAAATTATTAAATTGTAGTTCCTTGGGCGCACTAAAATCAGTGGTTTCAACGTCGTCATCGATTTGGTTTTGGCTATTCAATCCCCAATGAAATAATCGTCCATCTATTGTCCTGGCCAATGAATGCTCTCTACCACTGGAAACAGAACAAACACCAATTCCTGCCAAACCAAGAACTCCATTTAAACCAGACCGTTTTATATGATCTCCAGTCCCTAACACTCCATTGTTAATTGTACCAAAAGAACAAACACTGCTTCTAACCAAATTGTGACCGTTACGTATCAAGTGTCTGATATTGTTCTCTACACTATCACAGCTTTCACTGCTTTTACTTATCAGGGAATCTTTTGAATCGGATTTTTCGTCATCTTCTAGTTCAAGTTCAACTGTGTCGGTTCGTGCTAAAGTGCCTAAAGTGCTGAATTTTGAACTTTTAAAGTGTTTAAGATTCGTTTCCACAATATCTGAACCTGATCCAACACTAAGACCTTCATCTTCTTCTTCCAATTCTTCCCCAGTTGTTAGTATTATAAAGAACTCTTCCCCAGCACTGAAATCAATGACCTTTCTATTCTCAAAACATTTCAATTTTACAGGTTTATCGCTATTTAAAACTTCACCTGAACATCCAGACCCGTAAATAACATTGTCTTTTGTCATGTAAATATTTCCAATTGCGTTGCATTTTAATCGTTGGACGACGACATTTTCGTTTGGGTTAACTTCAAAATTTATTTTGGACCATTCTGAATCACATAAGTGTTTTGTATACACCTGACCATCTTCTTCAACTATGTACAATTTATCTTTCCATAGATCAATGTCTATAACATGAGTTTTCCAGGGATTGACGGAAATTATGTTTGAGTCCTTTTCAAAGCTACCTTTGTACAGATCATGGTTTTTGCTCAGGAGGAAAATTTCATTTTCTGTAGAACACAGCCTTATTATGGGTGCTATTTCTGCATCGGTTGAAATTGTCACAAGTTTTCCATCCCGGTAGAGTGTAAAAGGTGTCATTATCTGGAAAATTAATATTTTATTATTTACTAAAATTGTTTTAATTATTTAAAAAAAAGAATAACAAAGTTTTCGAGTGAATACATTGGGTGTGGTTTTAAAAAATCCTTGCATCGAAGATCGCGTCGTATCGGTCCTATATAAATAAAACTACCACAAGAACTCTTTTTTTCTAAACACATAAGGCGCAGAAAATGTAGTGTTATTCTGCGGTTTGTACCAACTTGTAGATGAGCCTCAGGTCGATAGTCTTTTTCATCGTTGAGAAAAATACAGGCAATCTGATTTACATAAAATTATTTACGTGTAAAGTAACCTATATATTTACGCTTTCTTCCCGTGTAAATAACGCATGTATGCAATGTTAATAGGATAAAATAAAAATTATTGAGCACTAGCTTTTGCCCGCGACTTCGTCCGCGTAGAATAGTTACTTTGGGCAGTCTTTTTTATTTTTAGTAATGTTGCAAATAATACTAATACAAACTAACTGCAAACTGCTGTGATTTACTGTAAATGTCTTATTTTAACACATTTTTATTAACTACGCTTTTTGTTTTTCCATCCTTTGAGCTCTGCTAGAACTACACGCTAGATTAGATTTGCGTTTGCGAGGCATATCAGAAGCATAAATAATACGTCGAAATAATAAAAATAAGCAAACTACCTATCAAAAAACCGGAAGAACTTTATATTAAACAAAACTACTGTATTTTACCGAAGAACATTAACGAAAGCAAGAAATCCTGTAAAAAAATCGAAATTGTTGCAGCGCAAAATATTAATATTCACATACATGCGGCACACTCGTCTGCCTTCACGTATCTTCCCGTTCCGGTAGCCACACTTAGCGATGCTTCCCTCACTACGCTGCGCCGAACCACCGCCGAGCCACAGCCGCATTGTGTATGGCGTATGGCGAGTCCCGCGCTCGCGACGCGTTTAAACGATAAACGTTTAACTATGTATTCTGTTTTTCCACACATGTCTCGGATGCATTTCCTTAACATGTATATCTCTCCGATAAAAATAGTCAGCATAGATAGATTTGTTTGGACTTCCATATGAACTTTCATCCTTTATATCATCCCCATGTAGGTCGAAATTTCAAAAACCCTTGAAAAAAAGTTTATTTATTTCTTATCACGCGCCTAAATACAAAGTTTCATGGTTTTATCTTCAATAATGACGGACTCCCATACAAAGTTTCATTCCCTATTTCAACCACTTCGCGACAAAAGGTAGCCTATGTCCTTCTCCAAGGTCTAATCTATCTCTGTACCAAATTTCATCAAAATCGGTTCAGCGGTTTAGGCGTGAAAGCGTAACAGACAGACAGAGTTACTTTCGCATTTATAATATTATTGGTTTTATTTCATTTGTTCTTTTACAAAAAAAAATACAAAATTTTTTGTTTTAAAATCTTTCACTATCATCATCGTCATCACAAGTTTGAATGTTGTTCCATTCTGAATGTCATATACAGATGCAATGTTTTTTACATTTGTCAAACGAAAGTCTATTTCTGATTAGAGTATGAAAGAGGCTCCACTTCGAAAATGTGCGTTCAATTTCTGCAAAACGACGCAGGTATTTTTAAGAGTTTTATGACTATCTTAAGATAAAGATGGAGCATAGAACTCTGCAATTTTCCATAAAAGCAGGAGGTTGAAATGGGGCCGCAACTGAAATTCTAAACCGGTAACGGTCAACTATAGAGCTCCGGAACGGAATAGCATTCCAATATTTCTTTTTCAACTGATCATCTTTCTCTCATATGAAAAGGAGATGAATTTTCTACGCGATAGTTCAATAAAATGTAGTATTTGTAGGATGAGTGAGTGTTCGAAAACGCAATTGAAAGACGAGAAGGCAAATATTTCAGGAACTAGAGGAGGCAGTCATGTGTATATGATTTCAAATAAAAGGCAACCATATGTACCTTATGAAGTTCCAGAGGTATCAACTTTCTTACCTTTCAATTGCATTTTTGAACACCTCCAGTAGTAGCAACTACAACATTTTATTATATTAGGTCTGTTTAATGAGACACTGCCCCAGATTAACCGAGAAAACTTGGTTCAATCTCAGGAAAACTGTCAAAGCCGCTCAAGCTCGTCTGGACAACTTGGGCTGTCACTTCCACGAATGACACTTCTCCTGAGTTTGCCTTAAGTCTAGAGCTTGGGCAAGAAAAGTTGACCGAGACTGACCGAGACTAAATCTGGCAGCCGTCAATGAACACATTCCTGGGAAACTTCGGTCGACTTCGAAGCGTTATTGAACACAGAAAGTTGACCGAGGTCTTCAGGAAAAATCCGGTTAGCCTCATTAAACAGGCCTATTATCGTGTAGGAAATTCATCTCCCTTCCATTTGAGAACAAACATATACCAATATCTTGTCTTGTTGCCCAGATGTCAGTCCTTTCCCCTTCAACTAAACGCCCCTGGCCCTTCCACAAATATATTTATTGTAGTATCGGGTAGAGATCATCTCCTTCTTTCATTTGAAACCACACAGGCACCGACACATTATCTAGTTCTTGAGATATCAATCTTCTTGCCTTGTATTGCATTTTATAATTCCCCCTCGCCCTGCATCCTCTACGAGCAAAGAGAATGTTTCTACGTGAAAAGCTTGAACTAGAAATGAACGAAGAAAAAAATTTAATTCAGTTGCTAGAAAGAAATAGTAATTAGTAAACTAGTAAATAATAACTTGCACCAAGTAAAATAAACTTTAGGTGTTATCCCAGCCTCTTCTGGGTCCGGTCTTTTCCATTGTCGTCGAATCCGCCTTCCCTGCCACATGGTTGGCACAGCGTATTTCCGTTATGAATTTCGATTATTTTGGTGCAAAAAGTTTTGGGTGTTTTTGTTTTCATTTCTTGGGGTCGTGAGTTTTATTTGTCGCGTGTGTTTTGCTCTGTATGCCGTCTTAAAGTATGTTATTGCTGGACATACTCGCCAAGCAGAAGCATTATAATGTGCAATAGAATAAGTGAAGTGAACATCTCAAAATAAATCTGTTCGTCCGTTTTGGTGAATGTGTTTTAAGACATCATACATAGACCTTGTGGAAATTCGCACTATTTCGAAGGAGGTGTATTTATTTTTACAACACGATATGAAAATCGCGAAAGCCCTCATATAGCACGGTGCTATGAGAACACAATTTTCGTAGAACACCCTTGTATTTGAAAATTTTCACTTTCGGTTTGAAAACTCACAGATGTACATCGTGATAACTATAGGTCTGTTTAATGAGGCTAACCGGATTTTTCCTGACGACCTCGGTCAACTTTCTGTGTTCAATTACGTTACGAAGTCGTCCAAAGTTTCCCAGGCATGTGTTCATTGACGGCTGCCAGATTTAGTCTCGGTCAACCTTTCTTGCCCAAGCTCTAGGTGAAGGCCAGTGGTGGCCACTTGCAGTTAAATGTGAAGCTCCTTCGATGCCAGGTATTCGAAACGCAAGCGCCTCTGCAATCTAGCAATGAAAGGAGACCTGTATGTGTCCGAGTACTGTGCCAGTTGTGCGACACCCGCTTTCCATCCTCAAGCAACAGAGATGAATCGTGCCAGCACATACGGCAGATCATTCAGCACTGGAAAGCAGAGTGGCAACCCACTGAACCCGCTAGTCCATGTACGACAGCTGTAATTAGACGGATAACTGTAGACTACACTGCTAGCACGCTTCGCAATCTCGCCTAAATTCAGCTTGAGGTGAATACGCCTTCTAGCTTTGATCGGACCGCTCCAAAAAAATATGTCGGAGCCTCTGTATGGGTAGTTTGATGAACGGTAAGTATGGTAACCGAATCAATTCGTCCTCCAACCGACCCTCAAAGCCATTGGTACTCAGTTTTCAGAATTTCTCTCTTGCAGAGGTGACTTGTTAGTTTTTCTGAGAAGATTATGCGCGAATGCGATAACTGCGATCTGGTCTGATGGTGCTCTTATACCTCGTTCGTATCGAAATTCATTACACTTCACGTGGAATGCTAGCCTAAATCTGCTGTTGGTCTGATGCAGATAAGCTACTGGGATCCAGTCATGAGGAAAAGGTGGTCGGACGGAGAACAGCTGAATAGGGTATCGATATGATCTACGCCACCGACCACACCAGAGGTGTGGTTTATTCAAATTGCTTTTGACACCGGCGCATCGCTCATACTGCTGGAGAACAGCACGAGAGAGATGATGGGAACGCCTGTTAGGGCCAGCGTATGCGACTTACTGAAGTTCCTAGTGAAAAGTACAGAAGGAATCTGCAAAATTGCATCGTCCAGTAGCAAAAACTTTTTGATATAATACGATACAAAATTTCGTGTTAAACGAGGGTAACCCGTACTTCATAGTATTCATATTCCGCGTATTTGGTTAAGAGTGGAGCGTAGAGTATTGAAAATGAACTAAATCCTAATAAAATCCTGGTTTATTCCATATCATTAAAAGTAAGTTGGATTTGTCGTTACTTACGTCCTTGTACTTTGTGCGGTAAATTCCATTTCTAATTCCATTGATTTGTGGATTTGGATTACTCCTACAATTTCAAGAGATCTGTTCCTTTCATATTTTGCACTGAACAATGGACCTTTTTATAACAACACATTATATTATTTCTCTGCAATTCTCTCACTGATGTATTTATTTTAGGACTGCCGAAATACAAAGGTTGTTTGCGCAGTTGTGGCTCACATGTAGCATTAATGCTACCTCATTATCACCCCAGCAATTCGAACAAATTCATGGATCACGAATTATTAGATAAATTGGCTCCAAGTTGCAAATGCTATATGTTCGAGATGAATACCTATTTATAATTTCTTTAGTATAATTATCTTATCTTTCTACGTAAATAAACTGCCTTGAATGCAAAAATTGATTCCAAATCTACGTCTAAGGGGGAATTTATTCGATTTTATATTTGCATTTGATGACAAATGTTGGAGTGCTCCCTCTAATTGCGTTACGCAAAAAATGAATTGTTTTCACTAATAGCATTAAAGTGAAACACTGTGCTAAAGTGGAAAAACAAGAAAAAATTTACGAAAGCAATTCCACCCCTTACCTTTTGCGTGCCATTCAAAAATTCTCACAAAAAACTTTCAGTTTACAAACACTTTACTTTTTATCAATAAAATTACATATTTTAACAATGACGGTGTAATTTTAATTAGGTTTAATTAGCATTTACAAAAGAACTAGTCAAAAATACGACAAAACTAACAAGGACTGGGATCTGTCACTGATTGACGTACTTTTTTTTGCTCTGTTTACATAAGAAATGTCATTACTACGAGAAATGAACCATTCACAATAGAAGCGATTTTAGTAAAGATTCTTAGCACTTCGTAGTTTCTCAACTTTTATGAAGCGCAATTTTGTGCTTGTCACTACAAAATAATAACGAAATGAATTTTACGTGGACATAAAATAATAAAGAAATAAATAAATTGCATCAAGATATGAAATTTTATCATATTTTTACAAAAATTAAAAATACTTGAATTTTTTCAAACTCCAGGGCAGCCTTCCCAAACTGTGGTTGGATAGATATTTGCTGCAAACTTCTCAAGCAAGAAAATGACGTTTTGTTAGTGAATCGTTACAAAAAAATTATTTTTAAAGGTACAAATGATATTAACTCGCATAACATTTGTATATTTATAGTATTATAGTTATTTTTAATTAAATATAAGTATCTATTCGAAGATTTTATTTATAAATACTGCGTGTTTTCAGGAATATCTACACCAAGAAGAAAAAACGCATCCCTCAATGTTGAACAAAGATCACACTTGAGCAAAATTGAAAACAAATAAAAAAAGAGGAAATAGGTGAGTTTTATGATTGCAATTTGTCAATATTGAAAGAAAATCTCACAAAATTAAGGGAAATGGGAGTTAAGAGACAAAAAATTTGAGAAAAAATACAATTCGGAATTCCAAATCTTCCCGAAAGACGAAGAATTTGGTAAATCCGTTCAACGTTTACTAATCCTAAACTGAAGCTTAGAGTAAGAATTTACTTGAGGCTGAATTCATTAGTTGTGTACCCACGAAGAAGCAAAGAAACTACGAAGTGAGCTACACTGATATGCAGAAATGGAAAAGTATTTCTAGTAACTGCACCCTTTGGGATATTGGCAACGTCTCCCCTTTTATTTAAATAAAAATAAAAAATTCAGATTAAATTTATTACGAGCAAATACACAATCCATTATAAAAAAAAATCAATTTTCCAATTTTTCACTTAAAAAATATTTAAACAACATGTGCAATCGTTGTAGAATCCGTTAGGAACGGACAAAGTTTCGAATTTCTTGCTTTTGTTGTTTTGTTGTAGGAAACTTTTTTCTGTTCCGAACGGATTTGAGGATAAGACTGATTATATTAAAAATGATATTTTATTAACTAGTCCATAGACTTTTTGATTTTTAGCTCTCTTATTCTTTCGACCTATAATATTATCTAAATATTATTATTAATAATTTATTTTAACTTAGTTTTTATTTTAGTTCGTTTTTTCTTTTACTCCATAGCACATAAGCTTAAATTATGCATCGCTCTACGTGCAGTTCACTCGCTTACAGGATTTCCTGTAAAGTCTTCAGTCTCTTTCGAACTGTTAGAAGTCTCTGAAGAGAACCTCTTGTCACCTCGACAAATTATGAACTTTTGTGTTCAAGCCCCTTTAAGAGGCCCATTCTAGATTGAGGCTGTGATTCTTTTGCGTGCTAAATTCGATACATCGTTAGACGAAATGAACACAATCTCAAGATGCCTTTTACGTTGGCGAAATAACGTTTCGTAGTGACACAGAATGTGTTCCGTTGTCTTG
>QYTT01082792.1:0-25284 GCA_006980735.1 Dasypogon diadema
AGCTTTTTTCCTTTTTCTGGAGCCCCTGTAGAGACCGCAGGCCGGCTGCTTTGCACCCGCTCCACCCCCAATTTGGTCGGCCCTGCTCTTTATGTTCTGTTTTCTTTTAATCCTATAGCCTTAACATCCATGTCTCCGACATTCTTTAATTAATAATTGGTGCTCGTCTTACAACTGGGATAACATTTTTTAACGAAAATCACATTTACAAAGCTTTAAAAAGACTTATTTTATGATATCACTGATATGTAGTTGTGCCCGATGTTTTTCAATTTCCAAATCCAATAATCCACGTAATTATCAGCCCTGACTTAATGATTCTTTAAGGTATCTCAAGAACTTGAAGAACAAACCTTGGAAAATGTTCTATTCCTTGTGTTGTACATTGATCGAGTGTTGACGCTTCTTCTACAAGCTATTTAGATAGGATTATTTGCACTTGACATGACGTCACTAAAAAAAATATTTGTTAGCTCTAAGCGTAACCACATGTAGCAACTGAACGTAGGTTCAAAAGGGACGTACAATTCCTTCTATGGTGCGTTACCATATATTAAACTGGTTTTCTGAAGCCTGTATCAACTGTCATACCATTAAATTCTCTGAACTTCTTCGTCTGAAGTACCAATTCGAACCGATGTTCCTGTAGAAATATATCCCCTTGATCTCAGAGAAAAAAGGAGGTCAATCAATATCTTTAGCGCTTTGTCCACGGCCAAACCATAGCGGTACAGAAAGTCTGCGTCTAAAATGGGGTTTTCAACGTCGACGATAATGAACTGCCAGGAAACATGTACCCCAGTATCGATCAGACAATGTCATCCAGAAGATTTATCGAAAAGTATGAGACGATTGAGAAAGAAACCTTATTTATCCGTCGTCGGAGGGATAGGATATTTCAGATTTTTTAATTACTCGAAATGGTGCTCTGGTTTGCTGTAAAAGTTACAAGGATTCCGGCACGGCCTTTGGTAACAAAACAATTGTGGCATCAACACCAGCTATTTGTATGTTGAAGGGCGAAAGCGGGTCAGCCACATAATCAGTTCAGAGACCTTCTTAAAATCAGCGTATACTGAAAACCCGTGCAGTGAACTGGCAGGATTACAACCGAGAATAGTCTGCATAGTGATTGTCAATCGCTGTAGCCATAAGGCAAGCATTATCTATTGTCAATGGTGTCAACTCCCAACTGTTTCATCTCTCGCAATAGCTGAGGTGGTTAACAATACCCAAAAGAGAGATCTATTAACAGTTGATTCAACCAGGCAGATTCTGAAGACGACATCCTTGTAACTAGTACGTCACGAAGAACTTTAGAGTCTTGTTCTGGCGGATTCCTGATCACATCGAATTCTACTGGAGAGATATCTACTTTGTTGAACTTAATGTTCTTGCAAGTAATGCCAGCCCATAGGAACATGTATTCAGTCGGTCGAATCACAAGTCCGGCATTTCCTTTCAGAATGGGGTGGCTTTAGTAGTGTAGTAGTGCTTTAGTAGTGGTAGTTATTTCCTAAACCAAAGCCTACCAGGAAGGTATGGCTCGTCACAGATAAAGTATTTTCGCTCTTTTCGTTTATATAAACGTGGCTCAGTTAAAGTGAGTGAAAGCAAAATCCTTGCCAGGTACCACCGCACCATAAAAGAGTTGTATATCACAATAAATGACGATAAAAGTGGATGTCTTACTATATTATCCTTTTTATAGTATATTTTCTGAGCAAAAATATAATTTATCCTTTGTGACTTGTAGTGAACCACAAAAATGCATGCTGTCCAGACATTCTTTAAGAAAACTCTTCGGTAAGGGTTTAAGGGACTTCCTGTGTATTTGCTTGGACATAAAAATAGATATAAAAAGGTCTACAATACTATATAAGTTGGTGGCCAAGTAACTATAATTATAATTACAATATCATCTCTGTTATACAAAACTGGAGCAGTTGCTGCACATTTACGAAGCAAACCCCTGTTTTATATCATAAGTAAATTTACACAGAACAGCAGCAAGAACTAATTTGAAATTTCTTCTTTTTTCCAGGTATGTAAATCTCCTTGGAGCCAAAACTACAAAGACTCTCAACCGTAAGTTACAAAAAAAACATAATTCCTTTGATAATTTACTACCATTAAAGTTGCAAATTACTCCACTAATCAGGCTCCAAAGTCCCTCAAATGTTTACCTGAACGCCCGGAAGTCAGGAGATATTTTAAGCAGAAACTGCAGGAAAGCGAACACAGAGTGATAATCTTCGAATAATGCTAATTATTACATGGCTATAAAGTTTGTGGATTAATCCATTATCTTTCCTATTATAAGGTGTTCAAAGTAAGGCAGCATCTGCAGGCTGCAGATACAGCGGAGCACGTTCGAGGGAATAAAAAAATTCCAGAGCTACTACAATGGAAACGGTACAATTTTTAGCTTTGTCCGTGTAAAAATTAAAAATGGAACAGGGTGGAGGGAAAAATTAAAGCACTACTGGAAATGGCCAGATAAAATGGCTTACAATTTTTAAAAAGTGTTGAGAGTTTCCCTAATGAAGAAGTGTAGTCGGGGAGGATTTAAATTTTCATTCATCCCCTCCACTTATGGTGTCTTTTTCCTCACATACGGTACGGGTGTTCACAGGCAGCTATTAGACTCATTCGTAGTATATTTTTCATGTTACTTTTTTAGAATTTTCAAGCCCGTTTTTTTGGTAACATTCAAATTTAGACTGCTTTTCGTAGGTATGAAAGTTTTCATTGTTATTGTGAGTGTTCTGTATGGAAAACTATTACCCGATCCCCTTTGATGAGAGCTGTGATTTTTGCACATTTTACGTCATGATAGTGTCGTTTTTCACACATAGCTGTAGTGTTATTGATATTTATACAAAAGTGCTATATATGAGATGGAGAAAGTTCTATCTGGTCGAACATATTTCAATTTTTCTCATAGCTTCGGTCCCTGAAAACTCAATTGGAAGCACTTAAAACCTTTTTTCTTGACCTTACTCTAAAAATTGAAAAAATTTACATTATTTGCGCGCTACAATTTTATTGAACGACATGGTCCCAGTCACAGTCAAACCACAATATTGGAGGAGTTAATACCTAGTACCTAGTCTGGTATCGTAAGACCAAATAAATTCGACCAAACTAATCACTGAAACTATGTTCACCATTGCCGTAGAGGCGCTAATTACTCTCCATTGAGGTATTAAGCAATTAGTTCCACCTTATCCACTCAGGCTTAGTTACAATGGAATTATAAGGAAATGTCCCAAATTTGGGCATTATAGAAGAGTTTGCGAGCGCAAATTGTTAATACTTTGCAGACGATTTTGTAGTCTACATTGCTGATTGGCCTCCAGTTTCTCATCCGTTCAATGTCCTGCTTCTCTGGAGTTAGGTATATAAGAGATCGCCTTCTGCTGAAGTGAACGTTTGCCTGGCTCTCAGTCACCGAAATAACGACCTATAGTAGGTTAGTAATGGGCAGATTCCTGGAAAATATGAAGGATGCTTGAGTCAGGTCGTTATAGTCAAGTTTTGCCCTTTTACGGTGGCGATGATTATGAAAACTCGGCTCTAAGTGTCCATAAAATGTTTCGGAAAAGAAGGAATATGTCGAAGAAACTTCTGCATGGACATTTGACGGAACATATTCGGGTGTAATAACTCTCCAAACTCAAAGCTGGTACATTTGTACTGTCGGCCCCGCTATGAACTTCTAG
Source organism: Dasypogon diadema (assembly GCA_006980735.1). Lineage (NCBI taxonomy): Eukaryota > Metazoa > Arthropoda > Insecta > Diptera > Asilidae > Dasypogon > Dasypogon diadema. The sequence goes on from QYTT01082792.1 coordinate 3,726, forward strand.
TAATGGGAGAATTACTCTTGCTGCATTAGGAATAGCATTGAATTCCCGAATACTTCCTTCTCGAGGCGAGTAATCTGGTACCGACCCTTATTGAAACACGTCTCAGCAAAAATGCCAATATACAGTTTGCCAACATTCCATCATTCGAGAAGGTTTTCTTCATCACTTGCTAATCCTACTAAAATTCGATGAAATCTTCGATTAACTCTTCTGCATTTAACAAATTATATTGTTGAAAGTCCTGATCATTAATGATGTCGAGTATCGACGAGATATAAAGTTTGTTTAGAGCCGGAAAGCAACTTTGCGATCTGGTCATATGTCTATCCCTGGTAGATGTTCATGCGATTGCAGCATTTCAAAAGGTTCTATAACCGAAAAGCAGAGTTTAACTCAACTCCCAAATATCGATTGAAGGAAAAATCCAGTGCGCAGTTTAAACCCTTTCCGAATATACTCTCACCGGTGGAGTTTGTCAGGATGGGCAGAACAAATTCAAGGATATTTTCCTACAATGCCTTGATCATGACACAGCTGACTATCTTGATGGCCCTGTCCTTGACACGGGGTCCAAAGAATAAGTAAACCCTGGGGAAACATAGTAAATCTTATGTTTAGGTGTGCATTCTATTCAAGCCTTGTGTTAAGTGTATGACGCTGTAAATTCCAGGGCCTCTGTATTGACTGAAATTATTGTTCTATACTTTCACGGAAAAGCAAAGCTCAAGTTTTATCTGGATGACTGAATGGTGAATGGCGAAGGGAGTCGTTTATTGGAATCTTTTTCAAAATACTACTAATTTTTAAATAGAGGCGGTCGCACCTGCTCACCAGGGGTTTGGGTTCCAGGAAGCTCGCTTTGCCATTTTTTTCTCATCGCGAAACTCGTTGTAGCCTCCATACTTGTGGTGTTTTTTCGTGTCATAATGCGACTTCTTACAACCGGATTTTGTTTTGCTGCTTTGGACTTATTGTGAGCCTGCTGTCTTAGACACCGTTGCTGCAGCAGAAGCCTTCTAAACAATAGTTTTTTCCCTGTCTTTTCCTGATTCTCTTGGAATACTACGTAACAAAATTTCAAATTTGCATTCCTAAATTCAACGGGCATGTGGATCAAATGCGATGTTCGATTGTTCCTTTTATTTCATAAGTTGGTAATTCGGTTACGTTTTACCTGTATTTTTACCTTTTCTTTTCTTTGTTGTTTTACCTTTTTCTGCGACTGCTATATATATTATAAATGCACAGAGAAGCCTATAAAGTCTTTTATTAGCACTTTTAAACACTTGAAAGCTTTGAGCAAATTAAATTCGTGTGCTAAGAATTGCATCAACAGAGCACGTAAAACTGAAAATAGTTTTCTAAAACCACAACACCATAGCTCAGAATAGGAAAAAGTTATTTCCACTGTTTTGAAATTATTAGCAAAAGTCATAAAGCCTGCACGCCAGAAAAGTAAGCCCATTTCTCCTTATTTAAGTAGTCGCACAGATTTATTCTCGACTAAAAAATAGCCTCAACCGCTACCGACGTCAGTGGTCACCTTTCTGATTTGAAAATTATCGCAAATCCTCCAACTATGCTATTTTTGAAATGCCAGGACTGAATCAAGTCACGCAATCAAACAAATTTCCTTTGCATTTTTCCTGAGTGGCAGTACTCCACCAGTTAGGGGGCTCAAATGTTAGCAAAATTGCCGATTTATCAAGTGGCTTCTAACGTGCTAATGAAATTGAACGTGTGGTCCTATTTTTAGAGCAGCCGACTTTCATAATCAATGTCATTTCCTCATAGTGTTTCCAGCGGAGCCTGCTGAAGTCGAACTGGAGAGTAGGAAGGTAGCGTGCCTATATACCATCGATTGAGCTGCTGGTTAATGGCCAGGAGCCGACATTACCCACTGAGGGTGCAGTTAGACAGGCAGGCAAGGCAACGGAAAAGATTAGTCGCCTTCAAATGGTCTCATCAATCCCCTTCATTAGCACCGGCATGCAATTGATTCGATTAAGAGCACCTCAACTATCAATGTCACAACTCCGGCACCTTGGAAAATAATTTCCTTACAGCAAGCAGCTCGACAGGTGAGAGATATACCAGGAACCTTCTTTCACGGCGATGTATAGTGTTGAGGGACAAAAACCGGAAGTGACTTCAGTGCAGAACAAACAGCAGTCAGTACCATCACCCGTCCAGACCTGCTCTAATTGCACTCTTCAGTGACACCAAGTGATGGGGAAAGACGAATACTACCAACAAGTGTAGCAAGTATCACGGCGCATCCCGGTGACAGTGCAACATGTGTGGAACATCTTTGAAACCTCGGGGATGGTACTCTGTTTTTAAAAATTGACTGGGATCAGGTTACATGAGCAAATGACAATGACGTCCGGCTGTCTTCCGAGTTTTGCTGGCTTCATTCTCCTTGTGCCCTTTTTCTGGAATTGTCTTCTGCGTAGGAAAGAAGTTCGGGAAGACCTTTCAGTGAGCACAGTAAGAATTTTTCTTCCTGTTTTTGTTTTTTCTTGCCTTCGGTAATTTCTTTCCGGACTGTGAATTAATGGAACATGAAAATTGCTAATTACTCAAACTTCCGGTACTTTTTGAGGGGTATTTGTAGACTCAGAAGGAAATTAAAAATGATTCCTTTGTTGCGCATGCAGATGTACCTCTAACGATGTCAAATTGAATTATTCAAGAGGTGCTAATTGAAAACGTAATTGGAGGCTTCCTCAGCTGGAGCATAATCTGCGGTTAGGTGCGGAGACCTTGGTACTGTACTGTGAATGGATCATTTGCTAGTACTCTAATGCCTTCCAGTGATTGGAGCTTGCAGCTAATTGAGGCAAAAGAAAAGAGCAATCGAAACATACATCCGGGAGTGAAGAACAGGAGTCTAATAAGTGATCAGGTTTAATTTTTACAGGATATAGGCCAAAAAGTACTGCCGTAGAACTTAGAAAATTAATATTAAAATGTCCCACAATTATAAAATCCTTAAAGCGCTAGCCAACCCGATTAAGTTCACCAGTTAGGATACTTAAGCTACAGTTTAGAAGCCTTTAGGCACATTCCATTAAGCATTTCCAGAGGCAGAGGTGAATATATGACAATTCTAGTTTTCGTGTCTATCATGCCAGTGAGATTTCTGTCTTAAAGTAAAGATCTGATAAAAGACGTCTTGCGTATTGTGACAAGTTTACTATTTAAATACCATTTTCCACGAAAATCTATTCTCATACTGCAGTTCATTGTTTATTTTTTTTTTAGATGCTCAGTGTAAGTCACTCTTTGCTTCTTTATCTTTCTTATATCGTATGCCACAGGAATGAACACTAGGTCCATTCCTGTTTACGTTATTTTTTAGCATTTGTTATTTATGGCGGATATAACTAGATCTACACTGATTATGTGTAATTGAAATGCTCAGTCTGTTTGAAAACTTTACAACGCGCGTAAATCTGATCTGTATAAAATTAATAATTGATCCAGGTGTAATTAACTGCGTTAATATCTCATAATTTATTTCTATTTCTATAAAGGCGAGAATATCAATATCTCAACCTCCAGTAAATATTCTTTCCAGTAGTATACGTCCAAAATTAGTAAAAATACTAAATTCATCTCATTTTGCAGGTTGTCCAGTGTGTTTGTCTGTAAGCTTGGGGCATCATTCAACGATCTTTCGTATTTTTTTCTATAAGCAGATTACCTCAGAGGACTCTTCAGGTTTACTGTTTCCAATCACAATCTCTGCGGTTCTATAGATTTGTAAGAGAGGCCTCTTGCTTTGTTGAAGTCACTTATTAATGGATCTTCTATGCAAAATAAAAGGTTCTCGATAAGCTCTTTTCCCTCTTTCCCTATTGACCTTTCACAGGAAATTAATTCAACCGTTTTTTATTATGATATCTAAAATACTTCCGTATCGCTTCTTCGATAGTACTTAAACTAGATTTCAAATCTTGTGTACATTACCCAGCAATAAATTTCTGCCGACTACTCCACAGTATGACCCCAAAAACGTTTAAATTCAGTAAAAGTCGACTTTTTAATTTCCAGCAATTTAACGCACTTCATTACACTCAGAGACGAAAAAGCTGTATACTTAGTTTGCAGAAAAGCAGTTAACACAACGTTTTCATCTCAGACCTTCAGATGAAAACGTAACTGCCTATCGAATGATCTCGGCACATTAAATGAAAAATCCATGTCGTAATGGCAACTGGTACTTATCTCTTTTGGCACATTAGTCATATGTCACTCAAAGCCGTCGCATTGTGGACATAATCAAATCTCCAACTTTTGTTGTATAGTGACGGATTCGCACAACTTCTAGTACACACATTGTAGGCCTCCGAAATAGAACCAAGAGGTCATCCACGATAAATTGCCAACCTTGTTAAGCAGCTGACACAGCGCGTATCTCTTCCCATACCTCTGTCTACGTATGTCAAAACAACAAATCATTTCAAAAATGAAAAATTTCTGAATCCGATCCAGCGCCAAGCCCTGTCTCAGACGTGTTAAAATTTCCAACTTTTCGACGTTTTCTACGGAATAGACAAGTCGCGCACTGTGGGCAGAGTTAGGACGTGCGAGTATTGCACAATTACTCTCCATTAGATGCGATGATGTAAATGAAAAAAATGAGAAAAAAATGGAGAAAAGGAAAAAAATGAAAGAGTACGCTATAATTCAATTTACCGCCGACAGAATCTATAATCGATAGTCGAAAAGACGTTGATCTTTTATGGCTTTTGTAGCTCTCCTCCACGGACTATTGTTGGTGCTCGTTTTCAATCAGATGAATTTCACGCGCAAGCGAACTGCCGCCTCACTTGATCGACATGAGACCTCAAAACACAGATCACACCTCGTTTGATTTATTGGACATGGCCGTGTACAACAGATGAATTCGATATGGTTGGAGTTCATGAATAATTCCTCTCCCTTTTGTCAATATTTTGACCTTTCTCGTTTGTCCGCTGGCAGGTTGCACAATGCATAGGTCAGGAAAAAATAATGACCACAAATAAGGGACTTTTAGAAATTAGGTTTGATTACGGTCATTTCTATTAATTTCGAGGGTTGATTGGAGCTAATGACATGATGATTTTTTGAGGTGTCGTGTTCATACCCATGCCCGCCCAATAGGTATCATTCCATCACTTCGATAATTAAAACTGCATGTGTTATGTTTCCCCGGAGCGAAGAGTGTGGAGATAATCATAGTTTTCCCACCAGTTTTTGTTGGCTAATGAGATTTGACCAATCTGTTAAAGGTATCAAAACAATTAAAATTGCTTGAGAACCCATGGTCATAGTATTATCTTATAGTCATAATTTATTTTATATGCTTCCGCTGTGTTTCAGTTGCATTAGAATTTAGTAATTTAATGCCGCCGGCGAAAGTACGCTAAGATTGACATTAAAATGGAATTGGACAAGTATCAGAAAAAATATTGAAACTGACTGAATTTCTACTGAAGGGTACCACGAATTAAGGTCCGGAAAAATTCATTCGACGCTTTCTGATGATTATAAGGCAACAGTATATTCTAGTGTAAAGATTTTAAATTTTAATCAAATGAAATTAATTAAAATCGTTTTTCTGATACACTTATTAGAACCGAAAAATTCCAATTACAATTGAGAGTAAATTTTAAAACTGGTTAGGTAACCGGGAGGTCGCTGGTTCGATTCTAGTCGCAAGCTCCAGTTTTTTTCGTATCGTCGTTTCTTTGGAATCGTCAAAAATAAGTGCTTTTATTAATCCGGTATATTGTGATTTATTGTATAGCTTCCTTGTCATAATCCATTTTTGAGGTCCCTGTACCATTTCCGTAGGTCTCAATGTAACGTAAATAAAAATTATTATATATATGTAATTAGAAAATTACGAAATTTAATTTATCATTATCCATGGTTACAGGCGAGTTAAGATGACTAAAATAAGAGTTGAAGTCTGTTAATTTCGATAAAAGAGCCAGCTTGCTGATAATTGGTATGGATAAGGATAATATAAAAAAAAATTCTAGCCTCCTTTGATTTAAGAATGAGTCAAGCGGATATTCAAGAAAGGAATCAGAAGGTAGAGATACTTTGGCAGTTACAGTTAAGTTTAATAAATAATAAGCTACCTCAAGTAAACTGAGGCCTTTAGAACCCGTGGAAAGTCACAGATTAACTTTAAAAAAATAGTAGTGCATACAATATTGAACCCAGGCAAATACCATTGTTGAGAAAATTGAGCTGAAGTGATTTATCTCAAAATTGTACACACTGACTGCGACATGACAAAAAGTTCTTTATAAGAAAGACTGCGACTGAAGAGGGCGGAAGGTATCGATCTACTTTTGCAAGTAGCCTATGTGATGTGATTAACAGAATCCAATGTTCGACTAAAATCCACCAGTACGGGAGCAATGAAAAGGTCCCTGACTAGAGAGTCAGTACTATCTGATCCATCATTCGACCCACTATTACACGTAGAGCTGGTGTGTGGTGGAAAGCTTTCGAGATAGAACCCAGTCACAAGATCTACACGGCAATTTAGGGGCGTCCAGATCGACTAGTACAGCGACCCTAAAAGCTATATTTCATTATTTGCTATAAAAATCTAGGTTAAAAAGTAGGTAGCGAAGTCGACGGCTTTAAAAGTGTACCTTAATGGCTGTTGGGTGCATGCAAGCTCGCTACTGTGAACCGATACTCCCGTTTTTGACACTGACAACAGCCGCCTACACGAAGTCATTATTATTCCAGAGTTCGAGCTCAGAATTCCACCGGGGGAGAACTGGGAGCCTCACTCCGTAATTCCTTCTCTGATGTACCTTCTATACGGACGGATCAAAAACTTAGGATAACGTCCGGGCGGGTATCCTTTTCGAGCACCTAGGAGTGCAGATTACATTGCATTTTTTGAAAAGTACACCACGGTCTTCCAGGCAGAGGTCAGAGCTATACTGAAAATGGGCAGTTGCCTTCGAAATTGACATCTTGGGAAGTTGCGATCTGCACAGCCAACCAGACGGCCACTGAAGGATTAAAGAAACCCTTTGTTAACTCGAAGCTAGTAAGGAATGGTAAACGCGTACTTAACGATCGGTCTCTAAACAATTATTTCATTATTTTATGGGTGCCAAAGCCGGAAGAGTTGGTATAGGAGAGGGCTGCCTGTAACCTCCCATCCTCTGCCACTAGTATGCTCTCTAAAACTGGGCAAACAACCAATGCGGATCTGAACTCGTTGAAGCTTTCTTCGTTGTGCATCAACTATGCTTTGTGGTTCCTACAGAATATGCAAACATTTCGAGTGGGTAATATGACCCCTGTTAGATGCCTTTTTCCCCTTCCATGATCAACTTGACGATCTGCATCGGCACAGAATGTATAATTCCACCCGAAGTGCTCGATACAGTTCTGTCGTCGACACTCGCCCAATTGAAGTAGCTTTGGGCTTTTCTAAATCCTTTGAAAGTCGACTTTCATTTCATAGATGAAAATATAGCCACCCCTTTCTTATTTCACCTTCAATTTTAAAGCCTGCAGTAAGTTATTAAACTATTTCTACATCCAATGAAGAATCATCGAGAGCAATGTTCCACGACACTATAGGATTAATTCATCCAAAATTACCTCTTTAAATTTGTTGAGGATCTTGATCTAACGAATCTTAGATATTAGTAAAAGTATGTGAAATCTGAGTGTACTCATGAGGGGCTCCTTATTTACGTAGCCATGCCTCTAATACCATTGTGGAGTAAATGCGAATAGCGGCAGTAAGTTAATGATAAGCGAGTCTTTGGATTTTATCTCTTGCTATTTTTCAAATCACATTAGGATTGGACCATGATACCAAAGTAAAATAGAAAGGACTACATCACAGGGTGACCTTAATAGCTGATATCCGCCATTTTTTTCAGAAGATCGTTGATTAAAATATAGATCTGTCGAGTAGCTGATATAGTGGTCTTAGCACTTTCTAGATTCACCGTGTGAAGAAAGTTAGAGCTTTCCTTTGATCTAAAGATTCTCTTTCTATGGCCTCAAAGGAGATAGGGAAGGATAGTTACTATCATGTCCAAGTAAATAATTTTTTCTAATTTTAAATAGATGGAAATCTGGCAAATGGTGTAGGGGAAATTACATATCTTTTAGGATCCCTTTCCTTTTGTAATGATGTATTATATTCTACATGGTAATGAATAGAGAAGCCTCATTATGGGGAGTGGCTTAATCTTAGTTTATATCCGAATGTGAAGGGCGTTTATCAGCTATACTATATATTACTGCAGTCACAACTACCCCTTAAATAACTCAACCAAAATTGAAGTCGCGTCCGATATGTACCATCTCTATTAAAGGGTCTATATAACTTTTCTTTAAATATATCTTAAGTGCACTTTATCTTTTGTGAAACAGTTATAAAATATAATAGGAAATCGAAAGCACCAGGCGTTCCCCAAGGTAATCATTTTGAACCTTTTCTTTTTCTAGTTTTTATAAATCACCTCATAATAAAATTAAAGATTATAAATGAAAATCCTTGAAACTTTTTGAGGTTGCCTCCTCACGGGTGGAATCTCCAGAACTCGCAGGAAGCGGTTTTGTATACCATATACGTCTAAAAACTTTCATCTAATCGCAAAACAGTCTTTCCAAAATATTTGTACCCTTATTTTTCTCCCCCTTGACAGACTACAAAATTACGTAATATGCATTCTAGAGAATTGTGGCAGTACATTAAGTTCAATAATCTTCTTAAATACTTTTCGGGGGGGGTGCATGCATTTAACGTCCTTCTCGCAATTTTCAGACATAGTTCAAAAGAACAATGATGTAGGATTTTCCCTTAGGCGATAGGGCAATTGCCATTCCCCAAGCACAAGTTTCTCACAAAGTGCATGGGTTGTGAAAATTTTCGCTTCAGGAATTTTTCTCATCTCTCCAAGAAAGCGTCCTAACTCTTCGTTTTTCCTGGAATATTTAAAAGTTTTCAAAAAATTCTTGTCATCACAAACGATTGCAAGATGAGCTGCAAAATAGCGTCAGCTCCAGAGCTGGGATTTTGTCGCCTGTCTGTACACCAGTAAAATTGGATACATTGCATGCAAATTCGATGAAATGCATCTCGAAGAAGTATCTAAGATATACAAATCGCTCACCAGATAATGGCTATAGTGGGACCGTAGGGTTTGGTGCTCGGCTAACGAGAAAATTATCTTGATAAATTTTCCCAAGAATGCTGCCGTGAAATTTTGCGATAATTTCCCTTCCACAAAAGGTCATGGTCATATAAAACGATGTCTTCCCCAGGAAAGGATATGAACAGACAGGACAATGGAAATTATTCCGTTCAGTTGAAAGAGCGGAGACGTGGTACAGAGCAGCCGGAGCAGTGCGCTTCAACCAGTTTATGTTTGCGTATATAACTTTGAAACAATTTCATGTTCGATGTCAGCAGCTGATTATGATGGTGCACATCCAGAATCCAGAGTGCGGACTATGTCGCAAGTCGCGTAACAGAACAGCGTGAGGAGCTGCTACCCCAAAGATGCTGGCGAGCTGATTCAGTCGGTTTTGATAGTCGTGCGCGGTAATAAAACCGAAAATTACGAGGAGAACAGGAAGACAATGGTTTGGCCAGGGGAGAATGTACGCATCCTCATTGCGGCTTCGTGCATAAATTAAAGTGCATTCGGACTCAATGTGTAATTCGTTCAAGAAATTGCAGCACTGCACCGCCATGCGCTCGGAGATGGGCTGCAAGCACGTTATACACGCACCCAGAACAATGGTCAATTGTTCTAAGACAAGTTCCAGCACTGTTCAGGAATAGCAGGGAGGAGGAGGCGAACTGTTCAAACGATTCATCCGCATAAGAGGATGGCCAAGCCCGCTCAAGGTAATATGACCAAGAACAGCCTTTCTTCTTTTCCTCCTCCAGAGTGTGTAATTAAGGCTAAGACGGGCAGATAAAAAAGGTAATAGCTAAGCTGGCCCGTCGCGGACTTCTTTTTGCGTTGCTTATGCTGCAATCGTTATCGAAACTAGAAATCTCTCATAGGCTGCATTAACAAACATGACCAACAGCAATGAACATGTGTTCATGGAATTCAGTACATGGGAATGGAGTGAGTCTAGCAATGCGGAGTTCCCCTGGGCCTAATACGTACTTGCCGCACTTTGGGGTCATAGAACTTTCGGGTACTTTATCGGTGATGGACTTTTCGATCGGCAACCTGAGTCCCCGCTGTATGGAAGATGGGTAGAGGTGCTTCATGTGACACCACATCCAAATCTGATCAGTAAGGAAATCTGAAGAAAATCGAAAAAGTTTCGATTGGAGTTGGCCACTGCTCTGCTCCGTCTGGAAGACAAATCAAATCTTTGCCTTGTCACATTTCTACACGAACGGAATCACCCCTCCCACCACTTCCGCTAACCGAACGAATCCTTAGCATCACACGATTTGTGGTTATTTTTGTTCTTTCTTGTAAGCGGGTGGGATGACAACAGAAATTGATCCAATGATTGAATTTACTGCGAAACCAAAAGAAGTTTTGATTGAGTTACCCAAGGAGATGTGTTAGGTGGTGGATGCGGGTATTATCCCTGGATAAGATGAAGCCCAGAGCGCCAGGACTGGGATTTGTCAATGAGGGATAATTTGCTGGAGAATAGATGAAGAATTTCAATGAGGACTAGGTAGATTAAGAATTCTGGAGTTGTTATACCTTTCGGCAGGCGTTTTTTTTTCTTCTTGCAACAGAAAAAGGCAAAATTTGTAGAAGTATCTGAAACTTAGGTGTGCTGCACATGTCTCAGAAAATCAAGTTCGTTGGGTGTTTTTCGTGAGGAACACGAAAGTGGTTGGCTTTTTTTTTGTTAGACACCGGGTGACAACTGCTAATGATTTATTCTATTTGTGGTTTTATCTGTATGTGGTAGCATTGTAGAAATTTTGGATATGTGTTTTGATGGGGTCAACAACTTGACCCTGATTTTCAAGGTCAACGAATTGTTTGGATGCTTTCTTCAATATTGGAGGTTTCAAGATGAGCATATCAACATTAGCAAGTATTTCATCAAAAGCAGGAGAAACGAATGGCGACCGTCCAACTATAGGCAGTAGCTCTTTAGAAGGTTATTCAACGTTTGTCAGTTTTTCCCGCGGGAATGAATTAAATTCGCAATTGAAATTTGATATACCTTTCTTCGTTGTTTTTAAACTTATACAATGACTCCTATAATTCTCGAACTTAAATCCGTTGCGTTATTGAGTACTTTTCATTCCAAAAAGGAAGGCATATTGACTTAAATCCAGTATTGTTGACATCATCTAAGCCTGGATATGATACATCCCATTCTTGATAATTTTACCATACTTTCAAACTAATCCAAAGGTGTTTGATGAACCTGTAAGCTGTAGAATACCTGATAGTTCCAGTAATAATTTGCATATGTGCTATTAAACCCAACATCAACTGTTTTTATATGTGAGTTATTTAACCAAACATAGATACAGTATTATACCGAAGAATGCAAAAGACCAAGTGCCGACGTGAAGAGAATTGGTTTCGAGGTTACCTCTCTAATATTGCCCCAAGATACTTCGGTGTTGCCTTTAATTTTTGGGTGGCTATCTTTGAGATGAGAAGGGGGAACCTCTCGTTTGTCCAGTGCAGAGTTCAGCACCCACTCTTAAAAATATCGACTTAAAACCTTCAAATTCTCACTGAGGTTTAAGTTCGCTTTACTTATATACTGACCTACAGATAGTACATAAGGTAGGTGTCAGGTAGATATAAAAAGCAACCTCTGCAAATAGAAATTGCCAAGCCAATAATTCCTAATGGAGGCTTTGGTCCGATGATTACTAAAGACCTTGTGATGGAGCCATATTTCTAGTTACCCATAGTTTCTAGATGGCTGCATATTCACACTAGAATGGTCCCTATCATTCTTACTATTTAAGCGAACATCCAACAGTGTGTTTGACATAGGTGGATAACTACAGCTGTCCAAATAGAGAAGGCAGAGTGGATTGAAGAAACTTCAACTTTTACCTTCAGTAAAAAGGATTAGTGATGGCATCGACCAAGTAATAACAGAAAAATTAGTCAGCTTCTAAGGGAGACCGTGAACGCTTTTTCTCGACTTTTTTACCCAGCGATGCCTTACTCAATAGCTCTAGGCTATGAAGTGTTTATTGGTTGCAGTTCAGGGTGAGGAAGATGGAGAGTATCAGGCGAGGCTTCGTTGAGCACTTTACAAGGCTCAAGGGCGCATTAGCTTCACAACCTGCGCCATATTTCACTCTTTATACACTTTATACCCGTTCTGTATTGCTTTTGGAAAGATTGAACTTGGTGTTGACACAGTATTTCTTATTTCTCAATACTTGCATCTAAGATGAGAATACTCCCGTGTTGTTGATTATGGTCTTAACGTCTTGTTGCATACCTTCATTATATGTAACTGTGCTGCCGAGATAACATAACCGTTCAACATCTTTGATCTCCTCCCCATTAAACAAAATCTTTATCTTCCTGATATTAATCTAAAGGCAGAGGATGATCTGACCTGGTGTATGGTGTTTGTAATTTGGATTAATTCAACTGTGGGGAATAAAGGAAATAAGATATGTACTACCTTATTTAACACCAGGTGAACAGAAACAGCTAAGCCCATCTAATGGTTTCTAGTGAGAGTGATTAAAACAAGTGAAGAAGCTGCAGAACTCTAAGGTGTTCGCTTCTGACATCAAAAAGAGATTAGCACTATCGCTGGTTAATAGTAATTTAGTTAATTTAGTTTTACGACCAACAATATCCGAGTAATAATCAAGTGCTATCAGACACAACTTTAAGCATACCTCTCTCGCAGCTGAGCGGTTCTTAGGTATGAGAACAATAGCAGTTCATTTTCATACCGAAGGCAGTTGAAGAGTTGTTAGGCAATAGTTTAATGCATGCAACAAGAAGTCACCGCAAAATGATTTTGTGTAGAGGAGAAGAGGGGCGGGAGGAAGGAAGCTATTTTCAGGGCTCGTAATAATAAATTTAATACCAATAACGACTGCAATTGACCCGTTAATACCAATAGATTTGAAGACAAAATCGACTCCTAAAATGTCTAAAAGATCGTTACTGTTCTTACTCACTGGCTTCTCTCTGTTACTACTACCAGTTTATGGGATTGAATTAACAAATATATCGATAATATTGGGATCAATCTTAAATTAGGGGACTCTATACCATATAACCCGAGTTGATGAAATATCTTGCATAGTTTTTGCAGTATTTTGCTTACCTTATTACGAGCTCTTATATAACGAAAAAAGTTTACCTCTATACAAGGCACCAGCGACAGTTACCAGAGTGAATTCCAAACGCCCGAACAGAAAGATACCTGCCATATAAGTATTTTACCAGCTCATATCATTTATCTCACCAAGAATCAAGGCCATATGATCTAAGAGGTAGAGATAACAAGTTCATTTTCATGATGAACCTAATGGGTATAAATGGATGATGTGAACCTTTGTTTTCAAACAAATATATCATATATTATTCCGTAGGAAATAAGTGCTCAACAAAACAGCGATTTAAAGCACGTTTTATGAAAATATGTCATAGAGAATATTTAGGAGGAGCACAATACCAAAAGTACTATATGTTGTGGTACCTGACAAATAGAGCAATATTGTCATATCATCCCGTGATGTCTAATTTAGTTTACTCAACCCTATGGTGCTGAAAAGGTAAACTATGCACATTTCCATGTCCTAATGTTCCGAAAGTTTACAAAGTACTGCGTGTACTCTATACTCCCAGATCTCTATCATGATGAGGTGACCGTCTTACCTATGTTTAACGTTCTATACAAGGCAATAATTTTTAAATATATGCCATTTTACAATATTGGCAACAGCAATAGCGGGAAGCTTCTGTATCGATGCGCAATAGGTATTGCTTTTATCCAGGTTATTGTATTGACCCGTGAGAAACAAGTTCTTCTATTAAAGAAAATGAAAAGAAAAATCGCTTTACTGTGGTAACGTGTGAGCTTATACAGTTTCAATTGTCTCAACAAGGCTGAATGGCTTTCAATACACAAACTATATTCACTTACCCAAATTTCTTACGTGAAAGGAAACCAAATTCTTTAAGACCAATCAACAAATGCTTGTAAACAACTCTTAATTAACCAAAACAAAATATGCGATTATTTTCTCTCGAACTGAAGTACCTCTCAACATGCAGCTCTAAATGAAATATGAAAATACCCCTATTAAGCGCCAGACAACCAAGCGATAGCAAAATAATTTTGAGAGCCCTCCAGCCACGACCATGAAAAAGGGGTTCGTCCTCCTTCTGGCCTGGGAAAAATCAAAAACGGAAAGCAAACGATTTTATTGGGGAACATTAAATAGTATAAAACTGTTCGGGTAATCACAAAACAAGATGACAGGAAGTCGGTAAATACACACACAAAATGCACATAGACACTTTGGTCTTCCAGCCAGACCCAGACACAATCCTTGAACAAGCAAGGCAAGAAAATTGAGCCACGACCTGCATGCAAAATAATTTCGAAAGGATTCGCACAATCCCGCCTAAAAGGGGATGTATGACAAAACATACGGAAGGGAAGAGATTTATGAATTTTCAAGACTAAAACAGGAACAATAGCAGCAGAAACATCAGAAGTATCCGAGACTGTAGCAAGGACTACGGGAGGGAGTCAGAGGATAAAACGGCTACAAAACCTGGGCAACAGCAAGGAGCATATGCATAAGTTCCATCCTTGAATTGAAATGAAAACAAAACAAAGTAACCTCCTAGCCCCGGAACTTATTGTCAAAATGAGGGACGTGCCAGCACCATATGGCTCTGCTACACGAGTACAATTTCTCTTTTATAACTACTTGATTAGGGCGACACAACAGCCTGGCCCAGCCATTCTCATCATGCTGTGAAATGACATCAATGGAAATGCGGAAGTATGGGGAAATATCCTTCCAGTCGCTATCCAGTTCGGTCCTGATCTGCCATTTTCTTACATTTTCCGGGAAAACTAAACCTTAAACTATATTTCCACCTCTAATAGCGGCAGCATTAGGATTGGAAGTAACGAACGGTTACGGTTCCAAGGAACCTTTCACTTTAATCTGTCCTGTTATTACTAAAGGGATGTCATTAAGTTAATTAAAGGTTGGGGCATTGATTACAGAAATACCTGACAGGAGAAAGGCAGTACAAAGGCAAGCATCCTATCAGTGTATTTTTCACTGAAGTGAAAAGTCAATCGGTGATGAGACCTGCTCTAAATAGCCATATTCAGGTTTGATAAAGGATAAGCGAATGTTCACGACCAGATGAACATAGACATCCGAGCTCGACGGACCTTTTAATTAGATTGGGATGCAGGGATGCATAAAGCTTGGTGGTATATGCACTAAAAGAGAGCACTGCAAGGTATAGGAAGGATTTGTAGCTCTTCTAGCGGAAAATTCAATTTCAAAACACCGGTCGATACTGAAATTGTTGTGAGCCAAAATATCTAATAATATACGTGGAATTAGCAGCGAAGCAGTATAGGATGACCTGGTTTACAAATTGGGAGAGGTCGGGGATTAAATAGTACGCTACCGGGTTTTCAAGAGTAATTAGGATTGGTGTTAGATGAAAGGAATTCACTTGATCGATTTTACAATCTACTTACGTTTTTTTTTTCATTTTCAAGTGTTAAAGTGCTATTGCTATTGCGCGGTTACACTTTCTTTTGTTTGGTATAAAATAATAAAGTAGGATCAAACTCCGTCATTTGTAAGTAAAATTAAAAGGAGCTGCTCGTAAAGCTCCTGTTCTTTTGAGGTTAAGAATGCTTTTCGTTTTTCGTAGTCAATAGTTAACGAATTGCTCAGCCTGTCTAAGTTCTGATACCAATTCCCAAAACGTGGCTTCAGCTTATTTTGAAATCGACAAAGAGACAACATTCAATATCTAAAAATTCTGCTTGCAAGACACAGGGTACCGATTGGGATGGAGACACAGCATTAGCTCTTAAAACCATTTGTATACCACATTAATGACTAAGAAGTTTCTTCCTTCGCTCACTTTTTGTCATCATTTAAAACCATTTTGAACGATTTTTTCAAAATTGAATCTCCTGAGAATTGTGTAAGGTCTTCTTACCATGCCAATATATATCTACTAAGAGCTGTAGTAGTTCAAAGCAGTTTGAGTTTTGTTCTACTTTAGAGCACTATACTTATTTGTCGTCTATAGGTTTAACGATTTTCAAGTCCATAGAAGCCACTTCTTCCGTTCTATTCTTTATATGCACCTCCAAATCGTTCTCATATCCTTCCACCTCTTATACTCGGACTCAGTCATATTAAACAGAAGACGAGTTATAACCATCGAGCACAGCAAGGCTAACATGATGCCAGCTTGGGGGTATACTTTGGTAGATAGGTAGGTACTTTCTTTCGCATCCAATATCTCGTTTGTTTTTTTTTTCACTAAAATGTGCAAGGTATTGGCCAAATTCATCCGGTTGGTATGGATGATACGATTTTTCTCTTAGGATGTCGCTTTGTCCACAGACTTTCGAGATTGATATAGATGAACCTGTGTTCTTTTAGGATCTCGCTTCTAATGCAACAGTCCAAATTCTTCTCCGCAGTTTTAAGTAAGATTTCAATGATGGTAAATTTTTGAAACAGTTATTTTAACGATCCTAAGTTCTAAAAGCCAGCATCTGCGACTGGGAGTCGAACCAGCAACCTCCCGATTTCCGGTCGGGTAGTTTACCATCATTGAAATTTACATTTCTCGACCCTAAGAAATGTTACAGAAAATCAATTTGAACCAACTTCAGTTGGTTGACATTGAAAATGTTCACTCTTTAAGTAAGAACGATGTTAGACTGGTAGGGTGGTACCATATAGGAAGGCCCTCATATGGTTTCTTTCTTTGTATACAAAGGTATTTTTTACATAATTTTACAGATATTCTTAACTTTAAGGCGTTTTTTAAGAGCTTTAAGTTGTTAGGAGCCTATTTAATTTCAATTTTGTTAAAGATGCGCACTGGAAAGCTTTAGGTGCTTCTATGCGATATCATACTGTTGTTTATCTCTTCTTATTTATCCACATAAGAAGACCCGCTGGAATCTGGAAAGTGAACTCCCATTAGCAATTCTATTTTATTTCCAGCCTAACTGCAGCGGGTGTTTCATTCATACCCTTATAGAAATTTTTGCAGGATTTACGTTCAACCTTCCCAAATTCTTTTCATATTTTTCCTGATCACTGCCATGGGCGTTTTTTATTATTATTATAGCATCCCTGATATCATTCTTGTCTAGTTCTGTCTTCCAAAAGGTGCTTCCTGGAAAACCTTTTCCCGACAAAAAGTTGCATAGGACGTTTATAATCCGAGATCGAAACTTCTTTCCATTTGTTTCATGTATTTCGGCTGGCTATGATTAGAGCGCAAAAATCCTGCCTGATAGTCCTTTTTTTATATCACTACAGTCCCAAACAGTGTAGTGTGGCGAGTGCACTTTAATGCCATTCTTGCCATTCGAAAATCACACTCATCTCCTTCATTATCATCAAGCTATTAGTTGCATCTATAAAGGGAAAGAAAAAGGGAAAGTTAATATTTTTATTAAAAAGAAGAGATGTTCTAGGTTTAGGTCAGATCAAAGCATATTTGTATACCGAAAGACCTCTGACAGCACTTTCATTGCCTAGAGTTCTTAGATAAACTCGATTCTTGTTAGTTTGTGGCAAATCTTCTGAATGTATATACAACGCTGTTTTTGTGTGATGAAGATTTATCTGTTTCCGTTCCAAACCCCGAACCTCTGGCCTCTGCGTTTGGAAGTCTTACTTGCCTCTCTTGAGATCCGTTTGGGCCTTACGTGTAGTTGAAATTCATTTTAGCCATTACTTTATCCTTGCCACTATAGAAGATATTTCTTAGTCCAGTTATTCTCTTTTGCTTCCACAGCTTTAATGATAGATAACTTGGGGGGCTCTTCCTTACCGCTGTTCATTTCAGCCCAATTCCTACATTCTCGTACTACATAGTAGCTTACTTTGTAAAAGCAGCTGCTTCAGTTTTTCTTCTAATAACCACTTCACTAAAAAAAGATCCTGGAAGAATTGCTCTTAATCGCCTATTACAAGGCTTTAGCCACACTTCAGTCTATATTCTGTGCTTTTGTAAAGCCCACATTTTGCAACTCCTCAGATTTCTACTGTTCGGAAAATAGCCTGTAAGCATATTAGGGTGAAGGATTTACTCTTCCCCTACCGTTCTGAATTCATGGTTCTGCATAACTTGAGATCTTCATACATTTTAAAGTACTTTTATTTGCAGATTAACAGAAGTCCGGCTAAAAATTGTGTTAATGTCGTCCTATTTCTGCTTCAGAATTTTATTAAGTATCGCATTATGGACAACATCTATTTCTCTGTGTTTTTTTTCGTTACCATTTATTTTTGGATGATTGAGCTATGGGAGCTCTCGCCCTTAGCCAACTCATCCAACAGGAGGGATTGGTACGTAGTAGAAGAGGAAATTCTACATCAAACTCAGACCCATTCGGATCTTCTGGATGCCACAAAGGATAGCTGGAATTTCCCGTCGACCCGACACCTGTATGTATATGTTCGTCCAGATGTAGCAATTTGAATCTTCTGCACTTCTTTCCTATACCACAGGGTCCAATAACCCTCTTTCTTTCCAGACTGCTTGGGGATCTTCTTGGTCTCTCCACCCGGAAGTCAGTAAGCAGCCTTCTTAGAAAGGGCAAGAACATAATATCAATCCCCTTTGTCGCCAGTTGCTGTATCCATTCTACTGTTGGCTTTTTTAGCCCTGCACATTTCTAAGCTTACGAACGATTTTAATTTAAGCTTTACGTGAGTTAGCTGCATTTTTAGCGACAGTCTCAGCTCTCGGCAATGTAATTTTTATGGCATTTTTGGCAATGTCATTTTTATGCTTAAGATACTTAAGCAACAGATCATCTTGTCTTAAGTTTATTTAACTTTTACGGGAAGCATGAGGCTAGCGTTAGATTGAAGTTTTATGAGGTCCAAAGGAGTACCGAAGAATTTTATTTCCTTAGTATTCCTTCATGCAATTTTAAACGACGGCGAAGGTCATATTATTTTCACATGACGGACGTCTTCTTAATAATTGTAAACCTCTATGTTTCCAAAGTTAGAAAATCTCATGGTAGTTCGCCCATTGCTCTTTAGTGCTACGCGGTCCGGGACGATTTGATGAAGTTCCCTCTGAAAAGAGAGTTGAGTTATTGCTTCCATAATATTACTGGGCGTAATATCTTCTGGTATCTTGCCCTTTCAGACATAGCTATCCGTAGGCGCGGGTGAAATTCGAATCCGGAGTCTTCTCGCTATCAACTGAGGTATTGACGCAAAACTACAAATTTTTTGGACTTAGCCGAAACCATTGATAATTGTTGTTTGCTACGCCTAAGCTACTATAACTGGACATAGTCTATATAGATCTCGTAGGAAATTCTTTCGGTATTTATTCCACGTGTTACCTCTTTTCTTTACAGTCGATGTACCCATAAATTGAATATCTTGAGTGGATGCATCCCTGTTTGTGAGATCTTTGAGACCAGAATTCAAAAGCCAATTAAGATAATACCAAGTCGAAAGGAAGAGAAGTTAGTGCTTCTCAAGGCATAAGTGCCTTTTTTTTATTTAAGTCTTCAACAAAAATTTTTGAAAGGATTTTTTATTTGTAAGTTTCCATTTGGACGAGGCGCTTCCCTAGAGCGATTTGCATTTATTAGACTTTTGTCGCATTCACCTCCACTGGGAAGTGAGCTTTTATTGTTGTGTTCCCTGAACCTTTTTGGGATTACATTGTATACTTGAGAATTGACTTCTATTGTTAAAAAAGGATTTTTGTTGCTCCTTTCCAGGTTTGTGTCTGTTAAACCTTTCCACTTGTATGGATAAATTTGGGGCGCAATCTGAAGCCCGTAGGTATCCATCTCTGAATGTAGTAAAGGAACAAAATCGATACAGGACTTCCATTCGATTCCCACATTCCTACATCCACTCACTTAACTGAATTTTTACATTTTTACCCAATTCCTTCGTTCTTTCGAGCAAACACTGTTGCCTGCCAACCATTTCTGTGCTTGAGGCACTGTCCCAATTGGGAATTTATCCGGCGGTTATATTCACTGCTCTGGTAGTAGTAAAAGAACAAAATCTTTCAAAATCTGTGTACAGGAAGAATTCCATTTTTTTTAGAATAAAATATTTCTCGATAGTTTATGTTCTGCTGCAGCAGGAGTAATGGAGGCTTTTCAGTCCATGAGAAAAATTTTACTGGAGGTTTTAAGAAAAAGGGAAACGAGAAAAAGAGGTCAAGAACGTTCAAGTGCAGCAGTTGTTGCACTCCAGGAATATACTCACATAATCAAACAGAGATTTTCGTTTCTACCACTGTTGTTGTAGTTGTTGTTGCTGCTGCACTTAAGTAAAAATTGCACTACTGTAGTTTCTGGGTTTGGTATTGTTGCTGGAATTTCGCTGCTCTTTACAGACTCCAACGTTTGGAACCAGATGTACTAACTCCAGTACTATACAAGTGCCGTACAAAAAGTGTATTGATGGGATTTTTAGTAGGCTGGACAAAAGAATTTATATGCATTACTCGTTTATGCCTTTATACCTTTATAATGCAGCAAATTTAATTTATTCTCCGCAGTTAGGAATTTAACATTTTAAATGGAAATGTTTCCATAGATGTTGAAAAAGGGGGTCTGATGCTGGAGGTGAAGTGTTCTATTTTCGAACCAGTGTAGGGAAGTCGAAAATTTCCAAATTTCCCTTTAACCGCTCCCCGATTTAAGATGTTTGCGTTTCTGTCTTTTTTATAGTAGTCTGCTAAGTGATTTTTTATGACCTTCATTAAAATATTTGAATTCAATTTATATACAAAAGC
This sequence comes from Dasypogon diadema, assembly GCA_006980735.1. NCBI lineage: Eukaryota > Metazoa > Arthropoda > Insecta > Diptera > Asilidae > Dasypogon > Dasypogon diadema. The sequence continues at coordinate 24,749 of QYTT01082792.1, forward strand.
CCATGTCATATAACGCGGTAGATAAGAATTGTTAGCTCAGAAAACATTTATCTCTAAAAATGCTTCAAAGATCAAAAGAGATGCGCCAAGTTAGGGCAAGGGTGATGGACAAAGTTGAATTGATTCTTAAATAAATACCATTATAGCAAAAATACTTATTATAAATATAATATATAATCCCAGATCACTTGTTTGTGGTATACCCACCCTCTTCGTTGGCTGCGAACATTTAACAATCCTTTTCTAATTTTTTTCTATTAAAACTCATGGTTTTACTTCATTATATTTAGAGATAGTCATCTCCCTGAGTTCTTGCATCTATTACCGTTTCAAAAATATTCGTAGTCACCTTGTCTTCTAGTTTGAACGTATTCTTTCGCGTATCAATCAATACTTGTTCGATACCTGGAAAGTGCATGGCATAGCACCACAAACGAACTATAAATCCAGATATAATTTTAATTAAAACACAACAATTATCTCCTATTTATTACTTTATATAAAAATCTTGCCTTGTACATTTAGTAACATTTTTT
>QYTT01082792.1:25304-36151 GCA_006980735.1 Dasypogon diadema
AAGAGGCTCATTAGGGAACATATACCATAACTTATCCCGTCGTTCTACCCACTCGCTCCACAAATAAATCATTGTTTAGATACATACGTTTATTAGATTTCTCTAGCTCTTATCTGTTTTTCTCCTTGCTTCATCATAATCCATGGGAACTCTGGTTACCTTCGCTCCGCCTATTTTTCTCTGTACTAAATAAGAATATGCTTCTTGTGTACATTAACCGAAATAAACTATTGATTGATTGATTGATTGATTATAGTAAAAATATAAAATATATTCCCAGATCACTTGTTTGTGGTATACTCACTCTTTTCGTTGGCATTACTGCAAACTTTTAACAATCCCCTTCTAATTTTTTTTCTCTTAAAATTCATGGTTTTATTTCATTATATTTAGAGATAGTCATCTCCCTGAGTTCTTGCATATATTACCGTTTCAAAAACATTCGTAGTCACCTTGTCTTCTAGTTTGAACGTATTCTTTCGCGTATCAATCAATACTTGTTCGATGCCTGGAAAGTGCATGGCATAGCAGCACAAACGAACTATAAATCCAGATATAATTTTAATTAAAACACAACAATTATCTCCTATTTATTACTTTATATAAAAATCTTGCCTTGTACATTTAGTAACATTTTTTTATTATCTTCTGCAAAGTCTAAATAATTCTCAGCTTTCAGTAAAACAAAATCCTCCCACACAAGTGGTGAATATCATTAAATTCGAACAGCAGCGACTGAATCAACACAATTCAAGTGCAGTTTACGAGCATTCAAATTGCATCCAGCATATCAAGATCCTCATAAATTCTCTATGTGACAGCATTCAAATATAAAGTCCTCAGCTGATCCATAAATACAACGTAATAAGAGTGGTAAGACCAGAGCTAACCAGCACGAATAGGGACGAAAGTTGAAACATGGTTGAAGTGCTTTCAAGGATAAGGCGATATTCTATGCAATCCTGCAGCCATTCCTATCAGATTTGATAGCGCGTAAAACATAAGCCATACGTCAGTGAGCTGAAATTGCACGCTACTATAAAACGGAAATAAAGGGCTAAAGTAGGGTTAGACAAGTCAACACATAACTGCCACCGACAACAACCTCGAAATCTTCATTTATGTTTGTGGAATGAAGTGATGCGAGGATGGAAACTCCTACCAACAACCGCACATAGCCGAGTCGAGACCCCTATAAATCGAAAGTAAAGTCAGTCAGCCAGTCAACTATGTAGAACTGGGGCTGTACAACAACAGAACTGATACTGGTGGTGGTGGTGGCGGTGGCGGTGTCCCATCGTCCCACATGTGAAATGGTATCCAGAATTCGTATTAAAACTTATAAATCCAAAAATATTTGAGATTTTATCCGCCTTTATTGCATACTTATTGTCGAGGGAGCTCCAAAGTCTGCAGTAAAACTAGAGACTGAGAAAGGATTGGGGCGAAATGCACCTCACAACACTAGATACCTCCTCTTGGGAAACAAAGTTTTTCAGTGCCAACAGCATCAGCATCAGCATCAGAAAATCGCAATTCAACGTGAGCAGACAGAAATCATATGGCATGCAATACTAACGATACGTAATTGCTTGGAACCTGCCATTATTAAATTGTTGACAAATGCATACATGCTGCGGTGGATAAATTATCATTGTCTCCACTTAGGGGATGACATGCAGGGGATTCATTTGTTAACGTTCAAAAGAAACAAATTTATTGGTCGGATGATTTTGAACAGTGAAAATGGAGTTGTTGCAATTTTGTTGCTTTGTTGTTTTGTGATTTTGGGTGAATTTTCCTCGGTTTCCTTGGATATGGTAAATTTGAAGTGTTAGACAAATTTTGATGTGCAAAGACTTTAAAACGAGTGGTAAATACTTCCAAAAAATTGCAAATTGCGCCAGAGGTGAGGAATGCCGCTCTTTAAATGAAGTCTGTTTCCAATCACAACGACAACCAATTTCCTCTCTTCCGAGAGAGAATGACGTAGGTGGTCCGGGACTATGCCCGTCTTCTTTAGGTAATAAGAAAAGAAACTTTTTTGCTCTCAAACATAGATGAGACATTGCATTTTTAGAGTATTCTGCTAGTATACTTTTTTAATTCATTTCCTCAAGAGGGCTTATGCCGAAGTGTGCACAATATCATACTTCCCATTAAAGAAGCTGTTAAGACTTACGTACAGTATTTTTATTGGATGGTAGTACTAATAGTTTTCCCCACAAAGTAATTTTCGTTATTTTATCATAACGGGAGGGTTAAAGAACGTATACACTTAGGTCAGCAGGAACCTATTTTGCACTGTCTAAGTGGGCAAGAAAAAATACCAGAGATTAACAATATTTCAGAGACCAATAGACAACGGATCGTTTGATTAGATGTTGCTCGACAGAACTTGTCAGAACACTGATAAGCTCTATGCATTCTACTCTACGCAAGTTCATAGAAAGCTCCGAAGACTGATCATGCTGCTCTATTCTAGAAGAGTTTTATAGTCCTATAGATTGTCAGATTTTGCCGCTGGCATCTAACATGCTCCTAATATACACGGCTTGTGGCAGCTGGAATTATAAACAGATTTCAGACTCTGGGCTAATGGAGAGCCAGAAGGATTCAGAATGTGCAAAAGTATCAGTTCTTCCATATGAAAATCCGCAAAGTTCAATGAGCACACGGGTGTTGTAGGTTATCCTCAATATCTTACCCATGGAAATCCGCATCAATAAGATGGCAACGTCTGCGGCTCTAAGACTGCATCTTAATAGCTGTTGGGTGTACGCAGGCTCGCCGGCATCCACAAGGATCACCTACTCGACGCTATGATTAGAATAATCATAATCATAGATCGAGTAATTATCATTCTCATGATTAGGGATGCTTAGGATATCATAAATATCATATAGTAGTAAATTTTATCATTTCTCAGGAATGCGCTAATGATCCTATTTGTCTCAGGGTTATCAAGACCAAAGAAAATCATCTTCAGATTATTCATTAACAGGGAAATGTTTAGAACCCGATTAAGATTATCTCTCGAATCTACTTTATAGGCCTTGAGAAGCCAAGAAATCCTTCGTAGAATTATACAAAGATTACAGGACAGCAAACTTGTTAATTTGTGAAATCCGCTTTCCTCCCAACAGGATTTTATAAAGACTTGACGTAAACATCTTTTTACGTTTCTGATTCACAATAAGTTTTTCGCTGTATAATAAAATTAAAAGGCTTTCGGAGGACTGACAGAGTTCCTATAATTCACCATATTGCCACCAAAAGTATTAATTGGACCGGAATTCTCTTCTATTCAGGCAGATTTTGGTGTTTCTCGTGTTTTTTACTAGCAAAGTTCTGTCGCTATTATTAAGACTTTAGATTGATCCTCTGCCTGACCGTAGAGCATAACTCTTTCCAGGACTATTTCTTGGATTTATATGGGGCTAAGATAAAAATAATTAAGGTCCCAGCAGTATAATTCCACATAGTAATGATTAGTTAAAAGTTTCCTCCAGCAGCAGGAATAATATGCATTACCACCTGTTTACGACTGGTGATAAATGTCGACTTATGGCCTTGATGGGAGGGGTCAGATTGTACTCCAATAGATTTGTATCCATAGGATTAATGTTTAAGCTTCTCCGCAGATAGTGATGAGCAGTGGTGTCATCTGCTACCAATGGCTTGAGACATGTAACCCTAGAAAATTCTACAATCCTTTTATCTCTTTTGAAGGAAAAGGATTTATGATACCGCAGAAAATACAATGTTTGATATGCTAAAACATTAAGCAATAGCTTACTCTCAATTTTTTTTAGAAGTGCGATTAAACATGAGATCGATCTCGCTTTTCTTTGAAAAAATAAGAGTGAACTTTTGATCAGTTTTTTAGCATATGAGTCAATAGATTGATCGAGCCAAGGGTGATTATTTTTCATCTACTGTTGCTGGATTTCCATTTTTGATTCAAATGAATCCTTCAGGAACTGAGAACTCACCGAACATAAATGTTTTAGGAGTTCTATCCTCGGTTGCTTTGCAGGGAGCTTACTAGAAAGGAATTACCTGTCTATCAGAAAGAGTGTCCTCAGTATCATCACCACAAATCACTACAGTGAAGACCTCATGACTGTCTGAAAAAGCGTAGTTATTTTGGGGTTATGCTGGGAATTAAGTCACGATTTACAATCCCTAGATTTGTTTTTTGCCCTTTGCACTGCAAACTATGCTAAATTATTTCTATATTTTCTTAATTAACTAAACTTTCTGCTGTCCGCTCCCTCAGGAGATTCATTACTTTATAGTAATGCAACCATAGCAGTAGGTATCGTGGAAACTCAGGTTCGGAGCTCTCAAGAAGCCTTTGTTGAATTTATCTTTTCCACTTTCTAACTTCATTTTTTTTAATTTCTTTAAACTTAAATGGGAACTTGCTCCTATTCGAAACAGATTTTTTACGGCTTATAATGATCCATTCAAAGGAGAGGGCCTCAGAGAAGCCGAGTCCCAGATCTTCTACACATTCCTGCAGACTTCCTTCTATCTATCTTTTCTAATACATGTTTAGGACCACCTTTTAGCACCAGCACTTCACTATCATAGCGCATCTAGCTAGGAGGTATAGTAGGACTAAAGTTAAGCCACAATTTCTAGAGAACTTACTTTTTTAGCTACATCATGCTTGTAATTCAAACAGCCTGGTGTTCACATTCTCAATATTGGAGAAGTTCCTTATCCTATTCTGCTCTTGGTTCCTCAAGAATAGAAGATTTCTTCTAGTCACTAAAAATACTGGTCATGGTAAAGTAATCTTTATCTCATCTCCAAGTATGAATGTCATCCTCTTCTTCCGAACAGAACTCTCTCATTTCAATACACGATCTCGGAGCCCAAAGAACAAGGGCTATGCCAAAACAGGATCATTGTATCCTATAAATTTCAAGTCCTCCTCCTTATAGGAAAACAAGTCTCTAACCATTGGGAATTTTGCTATATGACAGTATTGTCATTTCCTCAGATCTGGTCTTAAAGCTGGCCTTCTTTTGTTACAACAGAGACGAGGATCTCTTTTTGTCCGATACTCGTAGCTTTTCTCTGGGTGAAAATCATTAAAAGGTCTTCTTCGTGGAATTCTTTGTTAATTTGGTCTTTCAGATTGTCTTAATTTTCGTCTCTGACTACAGAAGCTTCCACCGTGGTCATACCTGCCTTGAACCCTCAAACTTCTGCCGGTATAATTGTATAGGTTTCTAGGACTAATAAAGTCTGTCGCAAATTCTTCGATAAGCTTTGGCAATAGGATAATATGGAAATGTCCTAGCTTCTCTTTATATCACAAGACATCTACACGTCCTCAAGTAGGGAACGGAGAATTATATCTTGTAGAAATGGAGGAAATTAAACATGTACCGAAATTCTTAAATTCCCTGTAAAAAGTCATATTTGAAAGAGAGTTAAAATTTGGATGCTGGGTCGGTACTTTTTCTTTTCATAAATGCGTAAGCAGCTTGATTAATGTTCTTGATCAAAAGACCAGCTTAAATCTGATTTTTTAATAAGCTAGCGTGAGAAGATTTGCACGTTTTCCCCAATTGCATCAAATGTCCATCCATCAGCAAAACACTCAAAGGGGTATGTGAAAATTATTACCCAAATTAAGCCTTAGATAGTGCCCTTTAATTTGCGAATTTTTCGAAGCAATCCCCACATCACAGTCACGTGTTTGCCCTGTATCAGTTTCGTGTGCATATATAAAGCACACCCGACCTTACCTTAAATAGTAAATCAGGACTTTAACACGCTCCAGTCCGAGATGCCCACCCAAATCGTTTCTCTGATGTCCGACACCCCTTTATTCAAGTATTTCTGCATGAGTCGGAGTCCAAAAGTGAGTGCTACTCGTGTTGTTTTTAATAGGGGGAAAATAATGAACCGATTAAAATCAGATCAAAAGTGTTTCACAGTCCACGAGGCCGCAGTTATGTTTTGCCAGCTCACGACTTTTTTTTTAACCAAGACTGCAGTAATGTCCGTAAATCGAGGGTCTTCCAAATGACTATAATCAACTTATATAACGACGACGTCTTCAATTACTCGCAATGGTCTCCGTTTCTATTACAGGTTTTTCCCCTCATCCTAACGCTGCCCTGCCTTGCCACCACCAGCGAATTAATTTGGCGAGGATTTCCACCGTTCACAAAACCCTAGCTAACCAGAGGGCGAAAATTGTGTGTACAGGGCAAAAGGAAAAATGGCTGGTCTCAAGGGTGTATTGATTTTCCCTGCTCGGACTGCTCTGAAGGCTATATTCACCTCCTAAGATTGCCGATGCGATGCCATTGCAAACAGCCCGGAATAGTAATATTTAGATGGAGACCTCAAAACGAAAAATCTTTGTGAAATCAAGAGGTCATGGAGGTTGGTTCGAGCACGGCATAAAGTTGCCACAGCGTCTCACTAAGTCTTTGCTGAAATTTTTCCATTATACGTACTCCCTGTAATCAGAAGGGATGAACGAGGTGAACGTTATCTCCCCACGGAGGCCACCGAGTTACTTGGATGAGTATAGACATTGGAAGTGAAGATTATGAATAGACGTCATCCTCTGGGAATTACATGAGCTTCGTGATTAAATTAATATCAATTTCCTAAAAGCTCATTAATTAATGGATTTCTGAAGTTAACATGTCCGTCAGTTATTGTCGATTTCAGGTGCTTCACGGCAGGTACGTGAATACAAGGATAAGCGCAAATATTATCAATATTTGTCCAGACATTTTCCCAGCAATTAGAGCCAAATCAAAGATGACAAGAAGATCACCAAGAGGCAGGCCTAAGTTGTGTGCCGTAATGCAGTCTAAGTACTTCCACTATGAGTGATTCCCTAAAGATTGTTCTAGATTTTGTCACGTTCCCTGATACGTCTGACTGGTTTTTTTTTACCCGTCCTAAACCACTTTGCGGCTAATCGAGCCTGTAGGATACTTTTCTTGATGCCTTAAATTACATGAGGCCATCAAACCGTCGGCTACTATGTGTCTTCTTTGGTTGGTAAAACGTGCACGCAATTCTTGACAAGTTCTGATGATACCTTTTCGTACAAAAGCAAAGCGAAAACGTTAAGACGTCCACAATCGAATAATTGCGGCCGACTTTGGTACAGTTCTTTTTAGGATTTCGTTAAAGCACTTTTAAATTCACCGCATGACCCACAAATTAAGGAATCCGCTCCGTTTTCGGAGACACGTCCAGACCTTACTTTCTTTGATCAAGGCAATCCGGGGGCTACTGCAACAACTCTGCTGAAATTGAAAGTTTTCTGTTTTTTCCTGTGTTTTCGGTTGTTTTTATCGTTGCTTTGCACACAAATTTCTTCTTTTTCTTATCTGGGGATATCTGAGAGATATCTTAACTATGCGTTTGAATAGTGATGCGGATTTAGTTCGAAATCCAGAAACCTCAGCGGCTTGATAACGAAAAATTCGAAACTAAGCTACAAAAATGAATTTACGGCCTACAGTAAGCTCTGAAGAGTTCAATTAAAAAAGATAGTATCTAGTAGTTGGATATCAAGCGCAAAGAAACATATCAATTTCTTCCTCGTCAAAAGGGAAAAACGCACACTTCCGAAGTCACTGGAGAATATATGTTGTTCCTTATACTCCAACTGGGCCGGACGTCATTTCACCAAGATTTGTCAAAATTATTTTACCGTTCTTCAGCAACGTCTTGATTCACGTGTTTAACGTATGCTTAACAACCTCTCGTTTTCCTACGCTTTGGAAAAGCGCTGTGGTTATCCCCATTCCCGCAAAGCCTCTGTTCGATAGGATTTTCGGCCGATCAGTCTGCTGTGCTTCTTTAGTAAAGTTCTAGAGAAGTTCATGTACAACCAAATCTCCGGCTTCATCAACCAGGAAAACCTCTTATCCTGTTGGAAATCTGGCTTTCGCCCGTGTCATGGTTGTGAGACGGCAATGCTCAAGGTGGTATCCGATATCGGTAAATCTCTTGATAAAAATCGTATGGCTGTACTTGTTCTGCTCGATTTCAGTAAGGTGTTTGACTCGATAACCCACGACAAATTACTTTATAAACTTTGTCGTTATTTTAACTTCTCACCTTCTGCCTCTGTCATGATTAGGGACTTTCTGCTCAATCGTTGCCAGCGCGTGAAAATGCAGGATAAATTTTCATCTCCTCTAATCCTTAGCTGTGGTGTCCCGCAAGGCTCCATCCTTGGACCTCTGCTGTTTATATATAAATGACCTCCCCATGAATCTGTAAGATGCTGCCATTCACTTATATGCAGACGATATTCAATTATACATAGATCGACTGATCGGCTTAACCGAGGATTGTATCTGTCGCTTAAATAGTGATCTAAAAATAATAGAGGACTGGGCTGGTGCGAATCACTTGACTCTCAATCCGGCCAAGTTGACGTGTCTAGCATTCTACAAATCTGACTTGGACTCATCTCCTTTGCCTCAGGATGTAATCATTCCTTACGTCAAATCAGCTAAGTGTTTGGGCATTGAGTTGAAAAATGCTCTGTCATGCTGTAATCACGTGTCTAACATGATCGGGAAAATTTATACTTCCCTGAGAAAACCGAGAATGTTTGGTGGCTTGTTGACAACTAGCATGCGTTTGAAATTTACCAAGGCTCTTGTACTGCCTCATTTTATCCAGGGAAGCATCATTTTTTCCAAGTTGGACTCTGTATGTCTAAGGAAGATGAACGCAGCTTTCAATGACTCAATTCGATTTATATTTGGACTGCACATCGCCGAAATCTTCTATTGCCTAACTACAACACACTATATTGTGAGCGATCCTACTTTGTGCAGACTATACTTGGATTCTATCCCACTAACCTAAGTTTCGCACTACAGTTCTTGATACTGTTCATGATTGATTCTCGCTCACCCAGCTTAGCTTAACATATTATAATTATAAATTTACCACGATTGGATGAAGTAGTCATTTGTTAGCGTGTATGTAGCCTAATCATAATTTCTTATAATTTTCTTATTGTTTTATATTATATTTCGAGTTTATTATAACCCTACCGTTAATTGCATCATATCCCGATTCATATAGTACTCTTATAAGATTTAAATCTTTTGTACTTACCAGCAAATAAAGATTATGATTATGATTATACCTCCAAAGTTGGATCAAAGTTAGATGTTGACAACATTGCGGTCCTTATCTGCTTAAGATTGTCAGGCTCATGGAACGCAGAGTCAAAACGCCAATTTTTTAGTTTTATAGTAGTATCGCAATCGCGAAGGATCCGAGGTACTATCCTGCCTTCCACTACACAGAATCTGTAAGAAATGTCTGAAGTTGGAAAGAACATCTTGTTGAAGTATAGCCAAATTGCCAGCGATAGGTTCTAACTCGTTCGACAGGCAGGTTTGAAAAATCATGGATATGAAGATAAAATATAGTTATTTTTTCTAAAGCCATATTAGGCTCAAGCTTTTCTTGACCTTGTCAACAAATGGTGTACGAAGATGGAGCTTTCTATTAATTCAGGTACCGCGATGGTCTCTCCACTTCCCACACCCTGAATTAAATAAAATTGTCGTAGAATCATCGAAAAAGTCCTCTCGTCTTTCCGCTCATTCTAAAGACCCGTCTCATGGGATTTATCAGAGCTTTCTCATAGAGTAATAATGTGTAACAGCAAAAAGTCATTGATAAGTTGCAGAGGCCAGCCTGCATAGGCGCAAAGGGCACTTATAATTTTGCCCTCAAAGAGTACTCGAAACAATCCTTGCCTTCTTGAATGTGTGGGTACATAGGCGTGGAGATATCTGGCGCAGATATGCACCACTTTATTCTACTCAGTGCCAAGTTCAGGAAAGTAAACAGAGACCATAGGAAATCCAATAACCGCATCTGCTCAGATAGCTCAGCTGCGCTCTTTTTCTGAGCCTATTAAGTACCTATACCTGTACAAGCCTTTCAGTTCGCCACAATATGTAACATACGAAAGACCTCTTCAACGCGATCCACTCAATGTAAACCTCCTCCTTATTCTTGAACTTTCTGGATTTCACTCCAGCATCATTCTTGGAGCCCGGAATATTTCCAAAATTTCTATTTATCCTTCATCGATATTCACCGTTTTCCTTAGCACATCGAACTCGACTGTAAAGAGGGCATCATATGATTCTCTACTAAGAAACCCGAAATAGCAATATAAATAGTTTTCATATTTGTCCTTAAGATTTTATCAATACGAATCGGACTTGCACTTTGATGAGAAGCAACAGTTTTTGCTCTACGTGTAGCACCCTCGTTTGGGATATTAAAATTTTCAAAAGGTACCTATGCTTATCTTATAAACCATATCATCTTCTTTGCAATACTGTCAACATACGAAGATCGACAAAAGTCTTTAAAAAGGACTCAATACTTCGTAGTAGGACTCAGTACTTTTTGTACACGCGGTACTTGTACTTACACTAAAGTACTCAGACCTTTGGTACTTGTACTTGCACCTAAGTACTTTTTCGTTGGTACTTGCGCAACTCTGCATACTGCTATACGTCAAAGTAAGTTATAACTTCGATTTCATATTTTAATTTCTATATTGTTTCTTGACTAACCATTTCTTAGACAACGTCCTCAACTTCTTTATATATTGCAGGAAATATCACTGAACAAAACATGGATGAGATCTCCAAAGAGTTTAAATGTTGTCGTGGTAATGCTGCCCGCAAAAATTCTCCAAAAATAGATCACCACATATAGAAGATAGAAGATACCTATTACATTCCTCTATGATTACATTTTCTCTCATATGCAAAATAACTTACAAATAAATCTGAAGG